>PQXL01000366.1:0-40986 GCA_004916875.1 Botrytis galanthina
ATTATATAAATTATCTTTTTAATATATAAATAAATACATTAGATTTTATAGTGATTAACGAATCAATTGATTCGTCAACCACGGAATCTGCCACCACAGGGTAACGAAACAACCTTATTTCCCCCTCATTTCTTTGAATCATTGGACCACATGCCTTTCCAAAATCTTCAAAACCATCTGTTGCACATCTACACAAACTCCGAGCCGGCGGACATTACCTTTCTTCCTCTTTACATAATGCTTTCGCTCACACTTTACGTGATTTCGGAGACCGAACATTGGCGTTCCTTCCCCTCTTTTGGATATCCAACAAATCAACTATTGGTATTTCCGAAGTATATCATGAGACATCGGGCATTGTGTTGGAGACCTACTGATCTGGTAAGGTGAGGAGAGATGAAAAGGCTTTTGTTGCATGTCTACGTAAATCCGAAGCAATAAGATTCGGAGTTGATGTTGCCCCGACTAAATGAGACTGACTAGAACATCTTCAAAATTGGATTCGAAGAGTTGTCGAACGACTACGGAATAAAGTCCGATATCATAATATGCATAGTTGACGAGCTGAGATAGAAGAGCTGCGCTTGAAGATCTGTGGTCGATCAAAGAGAACATGGCCAATCGTAAAGCGGACATTACGTTTCATCCGCAGAGCCGCATTAGTTCATCTCATTGACCCCACAACGCGTTCATTTCGTACTTCCAATAGACACATTACAACGCTGCATCTAATTGTATCAAATGTTGCACATCTGAGAAATCCCGCAGCTTCGCTGTCAGATCCGCCATATCCGCAAGGTTCCATTGGTCACCTCGTGCGGATCTAGATCTCATCTGATCTTCAGTTTATGAGACTCAGGTAGATCTTGGGCTCGAACATAGTACCAAATGCGGGGCAACAGGGATTGAGGGTTTCCCAGCTTTCTACCATTCCGGAAGTAGCGCGATGCACTTCGACGTATACGCAAAGAAAGCGAAACATCAATCATGTATACGAGAGGTTTTGGAGACAGGAACATTTGTTGCATGTCTATAGCCTCCGAGATTTCGGCCGTAAGACGAGGGAGTGAGAGGAGATGCCAAAAATAGAAAGTAAGTATGAAAGTTTATTCTGATGTTGAACATATGATGCTGAAAATCAACCTCTTTTGAGTCGTGAGAAGAGTCTCTGGTGAGGTGTTGTAACTTGATGGTGTAACTTGATGGTGCATCCTTCTCAGCATTAACAGATAAGTATTGTTGTATCTTGTTATCCAATGTTCATCATTAAACCCAACGCAGTTTCTTCCAAGTACACGTGAGGATTCAAGTTGCATTGAGGGTTTGTGGGGTATGAAAGATAGCATAGCATATATAGTAATGAACTGACTAGACACGTAGAATACACTGTTAAACGAAGAAACTTCATGAATGATTTTATTCCTATGTCTATGTAACATCATCTATTTAATATCATCTATTTGTTCTCATTATTAAGTCTATCCCATCTTTTCTAGTTCTTCAACCACTCCCTTTTAACCACTTCCAACTCCTCCCGCAACCAGTTTCCCTCCCCCTTCTCCTCATCCATAGACCCATCAAACCCATGTTCCATCCCCTCCTTCCAAACACCTGTCACTCTATCCTCCCCAAACTTTTTTCCATAAATCTCCACCCACTCCTTGGTATCCTCCCACTGAACAGCGGTATCCTTCGTCCCATGAAACGTCAACAAATAGGGTCTCTTTTCCCCCTCCTTCGCACTCACATTCTCAATAACATCCTCCAACCACAACCCCTCCTCTCCATCTCTCTTAAAAATCTCCGTCCACCTCCCTCTCTGCACCATCGTAACCGCGATTTCCAATCTCGCAGGCGGATCCGCACTAATCACCATTTTCTCGCCCCCTTTGCCTATATCAGCAATGTGATCATTCAAAAATCCCTCATCCAATTGTGGAACTCCAAAAGGACTTTTGGACTCGCTAGCCACGGAATACCACTCCTTCCTCAAGAGCGTCATGGGATATGCTGCAATAACTGCTTTTGGGCCATTGAATCCCTCCCTCTGTCCCCAGAAATCTTCAGGGAAAAGCGAGCTGCGGATAGCCAGATACCCTCCCGCGCTTTCACCATAAACCGCTACCTTCCCAAAATCCACAGAAAGATTACCATTCAATTTTGAGAGATACGACGAGAGTCCATTGGCACCAGACGCAAGCCACCCCCAAAAATCCTTCACGTCCTCCAAAATCTCCTGTCCACTAGCTTCAGGCAATAATCGATAATCAGGCATAACAAGAATGGCCTCATTCTTGACCACAAGATCGATAGCCCAATGAGGAAGCCATTCTGTGTAGAGTGCTGAGCCTGTGACTAGATATCCTCCATGGAATTTCACAAGAATTGGGTATTTTCCCGGTGTGGTGGAGGCAGCGATGGATTTTGGAATGAGAATGTGGGTTGGAAACTCAACGCCTTGCACGGTTTTATATGTAGTAGTGTGCAGGCTGAAGGGAACAAGCTTGGGGTCTGGCATTTTTGGAGTTGGAGCTATTAGATTCTGCTTTTTGGAATTTTTCAGAGTGAGGTAATGCCTGATTGATGACGAGATTGATAAGATAATATCGATGAAATCGGGTATACTTCGGTAAATAATTGATAAGTTAAGACGTTGATTCTAAGTGAATGGTACTACTGTCACTCATATGATTGACAAAATATAAGATTTTGACAATTGATGGTAGTATGATAGATACTTATATTCCTGCGGTCCAGATTCGATTTGTTCACTCATCGTGGATTTTTCGGATTTTGTCATTAATTCCTTCGTGCTCTGCGGCACAGTAAGCCGTGGTGTTATTGCCGCGGGATTAACACGCGATGGGATACCGAGAGGGAGAAGAATAACATAAATCCATGGGATTATGTAAATCTGACAAATCGAATTGTTTGCAAGGGTTTGATTACTACTTTTAATCATATGTGTTACAATGCCATTCTTTCAAATCCTTCGATTCATATAGCAATTTTCTAGCTGTGGCTGGACATGTCGTCGTTAATAAGCCCTCATATCCATTTCTAAGAATTTTCATGTATATCCATCCCCACTCCGTACACGTTATAGTATACCTTAAGGCAATTAACGGCAAGGCCAGTAACTACTTTCCATTCGGTCAACCACTTCTGTCTGATTGACATCCATTAAAGTCTTTCTTTGAACTGACGTGATGGTTTCAAGTGCATCACACTCCGGATTGGTATTCTGTATAGTCTCAAGACAAGTTGCAAGCAAATCATTTCCTTCCCATTCAAACTTTTCATTGACTGGCATGAACTCGGAAGGTGAAACCGCCGTGCGTCGAACAGCGCTTCGACCACGAATAAGTATGATACTTTCGACGGCAGGATAACACAATGTAAGCTTGTAAAAAGGATTGATGGAAAGAGGACCTTCGTATGCAAGCCGCTTCACTCTAAGCCAATCGAAAGAGAGGGGAGCGTGTCTACAGCTCATTCTGTGGCCATTACATCGAGCACATTGAGAATATATGCCATCACGTTCCCAGTCAAAGTAGATCCTCGGTTGGGCGCGTTGTCCTTCAGTAATTGCATTGTCCATTAGCTCATTCAAAGTCTTCTGGTCCCAGAATCCCATTTCAGGGTCCCTTGCGAATGACAAGTCGTACCACTTCAAAGCTTCTTTTCTCGATTCTTGACAAGTATGAAGCAAAGATGGAATTGGCGCATCCGAGTAAAGTGCTGCACTCCATTTAGACTCTCGAATCTTTATATAGCGTGCTTCAGGACGGGCGAAGTTCCAGATTTGCCGTCTTATTTTTCCGGGAAGCTCTGAGAAGTAGAGTAGGGTTCGAGGAGGCGCAGAATCTTCTTTCAGATCGGATAGTCCCCACACTACTCACGTTAGTAATTATCGAAGGAGTTTCCAGCTGAGAGGCAAAGCTTACACTGGTCATCCTCTCCAGGATCTGCTTCGGATTCTCCACTTCCTTCAGTATCTTGATCGTACTCGGGTTCTTGAATTCCATCGGTCTCTTGAGTTTTTTGAGGCGATGACAGGGCTGTTGCATCAGATGCCTCTTCTTCTAAATCGAATAGGACCGAGCCTGCTTGAAACGTCAGAAGATGTCTCTGTAGTAGGTAATCAAAGATGCTCACTGGTTTCTTCATGATCTTCTAGGCTTCCTTCGGGCTCCTTGAGTCTTTGGGGTGATGATAGATCTATCCAGCCATATTCCTCTTGAAGATCCAACAGACTCGAAACTAAATTGAAGGTTAATTCTTATTAAACATACAAATGGTTCATGGAGTAAGACCTACAAGGCTGTTGAAAATTTTCTTGAAGCCTTTCGGGTTCATGCATGTCTCTGGCAAAAGGTATAGTTGCTCCCGCATCTTCTCCCAAGTCCAAAAGATTCCAGTCTGGTTAAAGGTCAATAATTATTTCGAAATTCAACTGGTAGTGAGGAAATATTACAAAAGTCTTGAGACTCTGTTCTTGTTTCTTTCCATTCTTCATGTTTCCGACCGTTCTTGGAAGCTTCTTGAGTTTCGTGAGTGTTTTCCTCACCATTTTCAATCTCTTGCGTGATTTGAGATGTGGTTGACACTGTTGCCTGTTGCTTTTGCCTCCTATGAGTTCCTTGTCAGAAATTATGCGATCGAGAAAGAAGAAATACTGACTGTTCTGCCATGAGATTCAAGTAACGTTCCAGCATTTGATCCTTCCCCGAATCTCCCGAAGAGATTGATAAACCCGCCATCTTGATTGAATTTGAGTCAAAGAAACCAAGGTAGTATTTGGATAAGTTATCGTGCTGGACAGTAAGGTTGAAGGTATTCCTTGCAAGAGATTCAAAGATGAAGACGTGGTTGTAAACTAACCTGATTAGGCAAAAGTCCATTTAGCAAGAACGACCTCTTTGGGAAGGACCACTTGACTCCCTGCCCTATAATTTCGTTTGAAGCTCAAATTGAAGTATTTGATAAGCAATCTTTTCAATTCTATCTTCTCTTACCCACCACAAGCTTTTCTCATGGAAGTTACATGACAGTCATTCTCTTCATATCATAATACAATCTGAAGAATTCTGCCTTCTCTGCCATCAATTTTCACATCAATTTTCACATCAATTTTCACATCAATTTTCACATCAATTTTCACATCAATTTTCACATCAGACTGTCATCTCACCAACTCGAACCAATTCATCGAAATGCCATTTTTCAATTGTTGTTGGTACGAAAACCTCAAATTATCGAAATTTTAACAAAAACTGACGATACATCTTTTCCTATTGCATCAATACACGATCGACTAAAAGGAGAGTAACGTAGGAGGAATTTTGGAGAAGATCAACGGAGACAGCAGCACGACAGGTCCCAATTTCCTGGCTCACTCTCCACCTGTGCCAATGCATCCTATATCTTCTCCTACCAAACCTTGCTTCGAACAAAACATCATGTGCCTCCTTGAAGATAAATCGGTGAGTCTTGTTTACCGAATTATGATTCCCTCATTGTTCAGTGGGCGTGTGTTCTGTGCGATACTCATTTTCAGCATCATCTCGAAATACTTCAGAGAACGCCAGCACCGCAAAACTATTGCAATCTGATCCAGTATTGACTACCTAATCAGTAAGGAAGAACAATGTTTCACTGTTCCAGCGAGAATTCATACGCTCGCTCCGAGATCTCTTTCTATTCTTTTTGATATTTTTGTCTCGTGTAATAGCATTAGCTTGAAATCTGTAGAAACGGGAAATTCTGGAGCAGATATGACGCGCCGCCTTCACCAATTTCTCCCGTTCGGACTTTCCTTCATCCCTCAATTTCTTCTCTTCTCTCTTCAACTTCTCTATCTCCACCTTCCAGATATTGTGCTCCTTGAATTGCGAAATCAGGTACCTCGTCTCAACTAATTCGAATTGTCGAGCACGAGGATTATCGCTGGCGACCTGGATTCTACCAGGGAAACCGACAAGCTCCTGCGCGTTGTTGTAATCGAGATGTAATCGAGAACTAAGTTTCACATTTCTTAATACAGATCCAATATATATCGGATTTTGTATCAGGAGGTACTTACAATAATAAAGCCAGACATCCCACTCAATACACTGCTGCATATCCTGAGCTGTAGTCTTCCATTTCGCCTGTTTGGCACGACAGCGCTCAACAGTTGCGTCAAATCCCATCTCGGTGCAGATGCCGCGGCAGGAAAGCTTGTCGTCGAGGACCAAGTGCTTGATATCCTCGAGCACAGATACATACTCAAGGCCCGCCATGGTATCGGGGTGTCTTTGTTGTTGGATTTTTAGTGTGGAAAAAGAATTTATGTTGATGAAGAGAGAAGTAGGATTGTAATGAGAAAAGAATTGGGTTTAAGAAGAAAGAAAAGTCTGTGGGTGACCCAGATTTCTCAGGGTATTGTTTGATTCAGGCTTCGAGGCAGGAACTTTTGAAGTTGGGAACGACTTCATCATGGGATAAGTATGGATGGGATATAAGTTGATTTTGACTTGTGAATTTGTGTCTGTAGGCTGTTTAGCCTACTAACTGTAAGTGCCAGTTCTTCAATAAGACCCAGTAGGTTGCGAAACCCAGATCCATAGAAGCAAGAGAGGTCAGGTATGGATGATTTGGTTGACTATTTCAACTATTTCAACTACTAATTACGACAAAATGAAACTACTAATTACGACAAAATGAAACTTCTAGATATGGAAAAGAAGTACCTCAAAGAATCCAGCTATGCATTCCCCCTTATTGTAATCACTCAAACACAACAGCTAGACCTTTTAGGAAGTCCATCCCATCAACCAGACAAGACTCTTTCCATCCATCCAGCTCTAAGAATACTTGAAAATAAACTTTCTTTCCAACAGCAACAATGAAAGTAGACTCCTCTTTCAACGAAGAGCTTAAAATACAAGGAATCTTCCCAAAGATACTAAAGAACAGCTCTTACACCTTCTCATTAGTTGAATTGTCGGCTAACAAAACTCGCGAACGGAACCGATTACGAAGATATACAACCGAGTTCTAAATGATTTCAGGTAGACATATACATAGATCAATTGCGTGCGGTATGATGTAATGAAGAATAGACAACAATTTTTACCAGGATATCATAATGCGTATTGTTGATGTAGCAAACCTAAACATTAAGCAACTATCCCGGCTAGATCTTGCGATAAACATTCTGCGTGAAGACACCATATAGAGCACTGACGTAATGTCCATCTAGATTTCCTGAGATGAGCTTCTGGTTGTAGACGGTAGGCTGTAATGTTTACAGGTTTCTCCAACTCTTTCATAGAATTAACCGACCAGTGCTAAAGTTTTACCACCAAGTACCAGGCACACCTCAAGATGCTGTAAATGTTCTAGGCTCTATACGGCTTGAGTACGTGAACATTGACAGGATTGTACCAATAAAAAGTGATGCTCGGACTGCTACTGAAGATATTCATGGAATGAAAAGCACGGATTTGAGCATGCAAGAAGATTTCAATCTTTGGATAGAGCTATATGAAGCAGGGTATCATTAATCCTCATCTCCATATCCCGAGGAATAATACTCAAATTCCGAAGGTAAAGGAGCACCCCCTTCAAGATCATCATCTACGTTTTTACTCACAAGTGGCTTCTGCGTCCCTACCTCTGGTATTACGGTTGGACTCGTAATCGGCTGCTTTGGTGCAGATATTGGTAATTTGCCCAAGACCCTGGTCATCCAAGCCGCCCATTCCCACGGTCTATCTCTATCACCCGGCAACGAATTGAAATATTCCCAACCCATTACACCACCAAATGTAGGATATCTCAACTTCAAATTGAGAAGGACTTCCTGCAGAGCCTCAAAAGGCACCCATCCACTACCATTCCCCGGATTGGTAACCATACCCACCACTATTTTATGTGCAGGCCATCCCCGCATCATCATCATATCATATCCAGCCGTCTTACTCATATCCCCCCACCCACAATAAAACTGCGTATTGTACCATTCAATACTACTTCCTCTCATAACCTCCAGCGCTTCGTAGTTGAATCCACTTAGGTTATGTTTTGGAAGCTCAGATACCAATGCCGCAGCCACAGGTGCAAGTGTAATGATAAATCCAGCTCCGAAATCCGCTTTCAGTCTATCAATTAATCGGATAATTCCACCAAGAGTCATTTCTTCTTCAACATCAAGATCTAAACCATCGAGACCCCGCTCGCGGATAAGATTCCGTAAAGGAATGTAATAGAGTTCGAATGTTGCATCGTCTTGATCGAGTCGTGTGAATGAACCCTTTGCTGCCCCGCCAAGCATTCCCATTACTTTTATCCCGGAGGCTTGGAGTATTCGGAGTTCCGCCCACATGGTAACGAATCGTTCATGGTGAGGTACATGATCGTTCTGCCATTTGTTAATACTTGCACACATAGTTCAAAAAGAGACGTGGCAGATGTACCAGAGATATATTTCCTGGGGGATCATTGAGATGAATCGCGGCGACATTGACATGTGTCACCGCAATGTTTGGTTTTGTTATGATTGGTAATATTGAACATAATTTTCCATCGGGATGATGTTGCGTCTGATAGTATATGACGATTCTAGGAGTTGTAGGAATTGGAAGGGGAGGCATTGGAGAAGAGTCGTTATTGTTTGATTTGTTGGTGAGGTTGATGGTGGTCAGGGTCCTAGAATTAGTGTGGGGCTAGTCTGGTGGGGCACGAAGCTTATCCCGCTCGGAGTTTGACGTCGCCCTACTAATACCATTCACCATTATCACCATTGTGTAAGTGTTCATGGCGGCATTGTATGTATGCTCTTGGTAGTCTTAAATGAAAGACACATTCGAGGTCAACTTGTCGAGCTCAAGTTTGAATACACAACGGCGATGATGATTCCGGTTTGATGAAATTATTCCTCCTGCTCCTCAGTTTCATCCCACGATGGTTGGTGATTCTCATACAGATGAGGCTGCGAGCCTTTAGGTGTGCATTTAGTTGTCGCGATTCTATAATAATATCACGGGAGACGTTCGCCGCTTTAGAAGTGGTCATTGCATTCCGGATGTTACTGGGCAGTGCGAACAGATGACCACAAGTGCTGCAGCTTCTTCGCACAACACGGTCATCAATAGAGGCTCCTCGCAGCACTTAAAAGGTATGTCCACTAGGTCACAACAATAATGCATCCGGTAACACACTCATCCTGCAGAGGAACAACCGTTTACATCTCAGAGACTGTTGATCCTGTGCTGTCCTATGTCTCTGCATCGCGCCTATTGGCCTTCGAATGGCCGCATTTCATATACCGAAGCATAGAAAAGCTCCAGGCTCTACAAACTATCTTCAAAGCAGTTGAATGGCCGCGTATCACGGCAAGCTGCCTTTATCATGGGAACTCTTTGCCATATGGGGTGCCAGCCTCTAGAGCCAGGGAAATTGCCTTGCTCTGCGCCTCGTTCTGTCTGCCTGCTTCGCAAGTCAGCACTTGTAACTTGCGACGCTCCTATTTTTCTTTGGGCTTGTAGTCTGATTTTTTGCAAAATTTTATTCTCTGTTTCACGTATCACTCTAGCCTCGTAAATCACATTTGTTTTAGTTCTCAAGGGTTGGCGCCTGTCTTTCGTCGACGATTGAGGATTCAATGTTCCTTGAATTTCTTTTTTGACATATTTTCTTCGCTGTATCGAAATGTCGGACCTGTTCTCTGCGGTCAGTGGTGCAGTTGGAGTAATCTCCCTCGGCATTCAAGTCTCCAAGGCCTGGTCACGTACTGCTCTCAAGTCAAGATAGATATCAAGTAAACAGCAGCCTCTTCTCCAAAGCCCTTCTTTACTGGCACAAAGATGCTTAGAGCTTAAAGCCGCCAAGGTTGAATCCAGCTTTTTGCTATTGAAATACAAACACAACGTTCGACTTCGACTCCCTCGTCCATGTCCTTACCAATCTCCAGCATCTCAATATTCTGATGGACCTCGACATTGCGCCTCTGTGCATTATGTCCCCTGGAAACAAAACTCCTGGAGTCAACATACTTGTCCTGCGTGTAAGGGTTGGCGAATAACTCGACAGAAGTACAATTTTTGCAACAAATTGTTAGGATACTCCATAGCACTCACTATGTTTCTCACACGTGGTGCCGGCGGCTTTTCAATCGGCCCACTGTTGGATTTTAGTGCCACAGCACCTATTTCTTCGCCCGCTTATTATATTCTACTAAATACATGCATCCCAGTCGGCGTCCCTTTTACAAGGCTTTGGGTGGTAAGAGCTGGGTATACTCGAAATTTGATGCTTTACGGATGTACCCCGAGTTTGATAGCTCAGGTGGATGGCATTGGGGATCGAATAGCCGCGTTAACAAATATAATGAGCGGGGCAAAGCTATGGAACAGCTCGAAGAGCTTGTTAATCATACTTTGAATGAGTTGCGTATATTGTTTCAGAACGGGAAAGCCTCACCCAACGATTTAGACGAAGCGGGCGTGCCACTATCCGAGGTACGTATTCAAAAGACATTCTACATCGGTAGTAATGTCTAACTCATTTAAATGAACATAGGCTGTTTGTGGTTGGCTAATTTTTGCGTTTGACAACGAGCTCATCAGGTTTTCAAAAACATGCAGCTACACTAAGAGTCAGAGACTAGCTAAGTGCCAGCATGTGATCAGAACATTTCGCAAATTTATCGAGCATGCCAATTCCATCGGTTTGAGTACATCGTAGGTCTATTCCTTCACTTAATTGAGCGCTTTCACGATGAATCGTGGTTCATTGTGAAATTGCACATAATTCAGGATTGGAAATCAAGGATGGAGGAGATCATGTCCGAGAGTACTTCAGATGAAGAGTATATCAATGGAGTTCGAGACCTTGGCGTAAGAATGCGATAAATGCTGAAATTCTTCTTGTTAAAACTAGGTAGGTCAAAATATTTCCGCGATACGATACATGCGCCTGATATAATGTCTTAAGCTCCTTTGATTCCATCTATTGTTTCAGCTGGGCACCGACGGAGAGAATTCTGATATGTAGGAAAGGAGCACTAGTCTTTTGGTGATAGACGAATTCATAATTGCGTGGGCTTGGATCACGAATTTTGATTCAACATCAGGATGAACTTATCTCCCCCCTCATCTTGTTTGTGTTGGCTGTCTTAAATTCATTATTATTTTCTGCATAACTTGTCATCTATCGGCAATTTACACTTATTTATGAAGATTATAGAGTATTCGTGGTATTGACCGACAGAAGTTCTTGCCATTAAATGTGCAATTTCCGAAAATTCTCTGCTTAGCATTATGATTTTTGTAATATCTTCACAACACTAACTTATAAGTGACTCCTAATTTACTCTTAAAATGACTGGCACAAGGTGTCCAAGGTACCCTTTGATATGGAAGTAAGTTTGTTTTCTAGAATGCCTAATCATTTTATTTGTCCAAGTCGGACTGCAAAGAAAGTAGTAATATGACTAGAAATAGGAATCGTGTCCTAGGTTCGAACTAGCTCGAGTAGGCGAGGATCGGATGTAGTGAAAAAAATAAAATATCTTTGTATTTATTGATGAGGTCAAAGAGAAGTAGCTCACTTTTTATTTTGATGGACTTTGGTGGGTAAAAGAAGTTCTTCCTTGACACTCAAAATATCCATCGTGAGAGCCACTAGGTCTGAAGCTGACTTTAGTTCATGGCGTCCGTTTTTCCAAGTGTCTGAACAATGGCTGCTGGTTTCTAAATTGTGAAAACAAATTCAAAGAATGGAGTTCCTTATTATGTACCTTGACCATGAATAAAGCATAGTAAGATCATAAGTGATCAATCAAAATAGATTATATTCCAGCAGTATAAAATCCTTTTTTATGAGGTAAAGCGGACACGGAGCAAGAAGAAAGTAAATCAACACTGATTGCAAATGAAAAAGACCGATCAATTCTCACTAGGAGGACTTTCATCTAAGAAATGCGTAGAGACTTTCTTAGCTATTGAAACAATCGTTGTATCTAGAAATTGTTGATCCAAGTGATTCTATTCACATTTCTGTTAAGCCTGTCTTTGAGTGGTTCGAAGCTTTGTTTATCTAATCAGAAGAAATAAAATCCATCGTATGATCTTGATCTTTAGTTATCAAATTCACTTGTTGAAGTGATTTCAGCCAATGCCGCACTCAATATACGGCAGGAGAAATATCAGAACTCAAATCTTAGCCGTAGAAACACCCAATCCACTAGCGATACAGTATCTTGTCACTACGGTCCTTGGGCTCTCCAGCTTAACGGGCTATTTATTAACCTCTCTGCTCCTCAAACATATTCCTTCATCTCGAACAAACTATCATACTCTATTGACAAAGTATTCAAGCACTTCTTCTAAATACAGTTTGACTTTACCGCAATCTCACACACAGCTCATCAATCATGGAGAATTATCCATTTTACCAATCAATCGGTCGTCATCTACAACATATGATTGTCGTTGAGTCTCGATCATATCGCGGACAAGTCAGCAATGAGGAGTTTTTGGCGGTCGCTGCTTATTGGAGCGAAATGATTCAAAACAACGACTATCATCGAGCTCTCGCCCGCCCCGACTTTGATCTATACAACATAGACTTTAAGATCTGGGAACACTTTTGTAAGTTTTGATCCATCGCCTCAATTTAAGGAGTCGAAAATTAACAAACCATGCTAGTCGCCATGAACACCGCTAATAACTGGGTATCATTCCCATGTGTCGATCCTCGTGGACCACTCGACATGCCCGATATTAATCCATTTCCGGTCACTCACTATAGTCCTCGACCAGCCGATCGTGCACCTATTGCGCCAGCCCAACAAAAGACAGCTCCTGGTTTTGGTGCTTCTACTCAAGCTTCAGTCTCAGCGGTTAGAGAACAACTTCCTGCATATCACCATGGCCTCACCGCTAATGAAATGGAACAATTAGCACGAAGAGAGGTCAATGAACGTTTAAGACGAGGAGTCAAGGGCCGGTCCACCAAGCAATCGCGATTTCAGTAAGAAACGTCTAGGTGCTGGTCAAAATCACGTTCTTTGTGGTACTGAAACTGCTTGTTGCTTTCACTCCCTGTCTTATGTCGGTTGTATTATAAAAGCTGTTATACAGGGTTGGATACGCAAAGGGCATCTATTCGTAATGATGTGAGATAGTGAGGTTCTGGGGTACCAGGGGAATACAGAATTTATTATGATGGATTTTGGAGAAGTAATGTCAACTCAACAGGCATCTGTCCATATGATCCATTTCCTATAGGCTATAGCAATCAACAAAGTTAGCAGATTCATCAAATATGATTTTATGTTCTCTTCCTACACTTAGAGTATATGCATACCCAAGTCACCATGCTGACACATTGTTGATCATGATTAAAATTTTCGAGTGCATTTTCGGAATAGACCGCAACCTCATGAGAGAGTTTTAATTTGATTATCAGAGTAGAAACCAAGATGTCAAGTTAAATTCTCAACACAACCCCTGCTTCGCAGTCGTTCGAGAATAAAATGACCTTCCTATATGTATTGATATATTTAGCACATCGTCTTCGCATCAAGCTTGAAGAATAAATTCAATATGTTTACTTTTGAGATCATTTATGAAAAATGGCCGAACAAAAATAAAACGCGATCGATAAGAAACAGCTTCTGTGTAGTTTTCTCCTAGCATCATATTGAGGTCCTCTTGGTGGGTAAATAGATTGTAGTCGGTCACTCAAGAACAAATTTGATGTCGAAGTGTGAGAAGAAAATTCGAATGGGTCTTTCATAGTTATGAGTGGTAGAATAAGGTAACTTGATGAGGGAGAGATAATACAAGGGCAAGTGGGCAATGTAAAGGAAGGGACCTTAACCTCTAGCATTATTGATCTGAGAATTGTATGAATGAAGTGGCAGCTTAACTTATCAACCTCAAGTTGATGAGTTGCCTACTCTTCCCACTGTAACAGTCTTGAATACATCAGCTTGGATATACACACATTCTAAATGTATTATAATTTTAGTACCTTGAGCAAATCTTGCTTTGGAAGCTATGGGAACCTTCATCGTATGATGTATTTTTCATCAGGTTGCCTCCCTTTCATCGAGATAATGGTTTGCGAGGTTCTCGTACACTCGATACGATTCCTTTCGATTCCACCATAGTAACTTCATCTCGGCTTCCTAATGTCTATTCTCTGGGGGAGGTGTCGATGATGAATAATTGCGCTTACCAATCGCTCAGATACCAGAATTTCATAGAACAGAGCGCGGCAGACTGTCAGCCAAGCTTTGGAAGTCTGAAAGACCGAGGATGGAGATTAAAATACTGCTCAGGAGAAGGAGTGAAGAGTCCATCAAACGATCGAGTATAGGATACGTGTAGATGAAAGAATTATCTACTACAAATAAATTGCCAGCGAGTAGTCGATGTTTTATACACAAATCAGGCCTAAATTGAAGACATGAAAGTCCAGATTAGACTCGTCATTCGGCATTCAGTCAAATGCCGATAGGCTATCCGGAAAACAAAAATTCACTCTGTGTCCCGAAAATCTACGGCAAATGTATGGCTACTAGCCCGACGTAGCTGGTGAGTCCTCTTTCGAAGCCGAAAGAACGGAAGCTAAGATTTATACTGAAGAGAAATACTTCACTCGACTGCATCTTCAAATCAAACAACGCGGAAAGGAGAGTAGCGAATGCGAATGATACGTTATAATCGACTCATACATACGATATCGACACTTGTGACAAATTTGTACCGCTGTACCAAGTACCTCCACGATCTCTGGAACTGCTCTTCCGGACGGAAACCATGGCCTCGATCGCGAGAAAGTCCTTATAACCATCACTTCTTCCAGGCTCAGCCCCATTTCGACATCCATGGAGCACCTCATTATCATAATAAATGCCAGTTTAACCGCGGCTACTTGACATACATTGAATCCTTATTACTTGAAATCACAATCATCACACCCTTCTATAAGAAAGAAAATCCCCTCTTGATAATAGAAGCCACGGTAGATAGATAGTCGACATGACCGATGAGATTACGCCTGTCGGCGATACACACAGGATGCCAAAATTATATAAATCGGTGCTTCCAAACCTTGGACGTCTACTTCTCAGTCAACACTTGCCATCTGTGGATGACAAAACTATTACCGTTGATGAATTCGCCGCTGTGGTAGAGAAAGCAAAATCACATATTCATAGCAAGAAAGTTTTCCTTCAACTCCAACTACTTCGACCAGATTATGTGCAATTTCTTATTGATCGGAAAGCTTGGGAGACATTCTGTAAGTATTCGTTTGATTATCTTATGTCTTCAAAAGAGCTGAGACTAACTATCATCAACTACAGGCGGAAGCCCAGCCCAGAAAGACAATCCAAACTACAGACCCTTTCCAAGAGAAGATCCTCGAATTGATAATCCTCTTTCTCAGTATTTTGACCCTAACTGTCTTACACCTGATAGTTATGGTCTCATCTATCGCGACAATCTACACCCAGATTGCCCTAACTGCACCTGTGGCACTATTTCTCGAGGTAACCCCGAGAACCAACACATATATAAGGATGGGGGTGTACGGATGACTACACCTAAAGAAGAATACTCTGCTTATCAGCTCGAGCTTGATGAATTTCGTGAGAGACTTGAAGTTAAGTCTAAGAAACTAGGTTATAAAGACGCTGATGAGCGGTGGGAGAAGGAGTGTGAGATTCAACAGGCTAAGGAAGAGGAGAGGCTCAGAAATGAGGGTGAGCCAAAGAGAAAGTCTAACCTAGAAGAAATTGAGATTAATGATGTGGATATCATAGAGAATGCAGAAGAGTCAAAGGAGGTAAAAGGAAAGTCCGATCTACAGGCAATCAAGATCAACGAGATGGAGATACTGGAGAGTGGAGAAGAGCCAAAGAAACCAAATACAAAGGCAAAGGCAACGACAAAAAAGGCGAAGATAAATAGTGCCAAGAAGTTTTTTTCTGGTTGTTTATGCATGTAGTAGCATGGTGGAGATGGTTATAATATGATGAGGCTAAGATATCGCAAGCTTAGCACTATCAGACGGTGGGGTACAGGAGAGCACGGCGGCGAGTTTGTTCAAAACATGGTTTTTATTTCTCTTCATTCTGGCTGCTAGATATAACGATATCAAATCTTTGATATCCGACTTCAGTAGTACTCAATGAAGACCTTGCAAAAACTTTTCCTGTATCTCGGTTATTTACGAAAGCCTCTGATCTACCGGCTTCGGCAATTTGGGGATGAGATTTCTCGAAAGAAAATGATGACTCCTCAAACAAAAGCCAGTATTTGTTCCTTTAGAAATAAAGATTAGCAAGCATACATGTGGGGGATTTTGCCTCCTATAATTCAACTCAATTCATATGTAATGCTACTTTCCTCTGTGCCTTGAAAGTGCTTTGAATATCTTTTGAATCTAGCGATCTAATATACAAGACTGTACCTTAAAATCTAACTAATGAAATGATACAAGGTAAATTTTGCTGCAAAGAAAACCCACACAGGTGGAAGGAAGCAAGAGATGAATACCTAGGTAGTTGTAAAGAATACGCCACTGCAGCTGCTATAAAATGAAGAGTGATCAAAGCATAAAGGCAAATCCTACATGAATTCTGTCTATGCCGTAGCTCTGAACCTTTTGTTGGCTCAGGCCTCCGAGATAGTTCATTTTTAGTAGTAGAGAAGGATGGACCCCCAGAGATCGGCGAGTAGTGAGACTGTGCATATGGAGTCAGTGAATGATGACGTCAGTAATCTCATGCTGATAAATCCTCCTGTGTCAAGTGCAAAATTTACTCGGGAAAAGAGGTTTCATTCATAAGCCCTGCCTTAATGCCATTTTGGCTAACAGCACAAGCGCGTCGCGTTGCAAATATAAAATGTCGCACACTTTCTTCAGAAACCCTTCTGGGTGAGCAGATGATATGAATCTCTTTATTGTAATCTTGTGGCTAGAAGATCTTGCTGTAAACTAATTCTGTCATTTCGCGCAAAATTGGTATCACCATGAGCCCACAACTTTCTCAGGTTTCACCTCTTCCTCCTATACCGTCGTTGAGGGAGCAAAGACCATGGCACGGAAGGTTGAATAATGACTTAATATTTACACCTGAGTGGAGAGAAGGAAGAAAAATCAAATCAAATACTTTCTCACCAATGGAGATTTTCCACACATCATCTTCTCTCATAATTAGCGAGAATTAACCCTATGAAGACCTGACACAGTTATGGATAGCAGTCGGGATATGCCCAAGTTTGTTGCTTTTCAACATCGAAATGAAAATCAAATAAATGATGAATTGCCCTATTAACTTTTTCAATGATGTTGCTGAATGGTCAACACCAAGATTGAGTATATCATATGTAACATGATCAGTGTTATTCTCGTTTAACATGATCAATTAGATGGATATGATTCGTCAAATGAGGGGTAGCGTCTTTCATAATCTTAGTCATTTACACCTCAATATTAAGGCCATTATTATTATAGCAAAGAAAAACAATACCTGATGCCGTTTGCTTTTTTTTTTGCCTGATGATACTCAGACAGGCACATGGGGTATCTTCATTTCACCCCCTTTTACAACTAATGAATATAAGAACCGGTAAGGAATCATCAACCAAAAAGCTCAATTCGCGATGATGTTTCTTGAGGATAACCGTACAAGCCTCAAGGGAGGTCAAATATTGAAATGTCGGGCGCATTCCAATCGCTCTCAGTGTAAGGGAGAAATTGTAAAATACCAATAAGATATCCAGGATAGATCAATCGGACTACAAGTAGGAATGTGAGAACACATTCCTTCTCAGAACTGCCATGACAACTTTTACATCTTGGCAGTCTCTGTTTGTTGTTTCTCTTTTTCCAAACTTTCACCACCATCTTTTCATCAAGTTTTTTTTGGCGACCTACCCTCTACATAAAGTAATATTGCAAGTGCAGATATTATGCCATAATATGAGAAAGTGCTCTTCACAGACATAGTGTCATTCGCATTCATTTAGATTTGACCACGGAGGGAAGGACGTCGAGAGCATCGAGCTTGGAATTCTGCGATAAACTCAATTGAACATTTTGTACAATTTAACATTTCGAATATGCCTCCTCCGTCTATAGGAGCAGAAGTCCCAATAGGATCCGGAAGTATACCGCTGGGTGGGATTATTGGTATTGCCATTGGCGGTGCTATCGTGTTGATTGTGCTTGGAGTTACAGCAGTCACATATGTGAGGCGAAATCGTCGTAATGCAATCAGACTTCGCAGAGATAAATTTCAAGATGACAAGGATACAAGTTCAGCTGGGCAAGCAAATCTATCGCCATATTCACTTCCTCTATTCGCAACTCCTTACCATTACCTACCGCCTAGGAACGTCCCCGGTCGGCGTGGTACGGCGAAGAATACAAGCTTTATTGATGACGATGACGATGAGGAGGATGAAAACGTTGTTAGACCGGGTACGAAGAGATCATCCGGGCCCAAGCACCTCTTTCAGAAACATAGATCCAGTATCAGAGATTCATGGCCATTGGCATCCAGAATTCAGACGCCAGCAACTTCACTTCCCCATGCTCAATCAGAGAAAAACATACGAATAAATTGTGTCGCCCCACCAGGCTATGTTCTCCAGGAGCCGCAGCGTCCGAAAAGGACGTTTTCAAGGAAATCTCATGTCAAAAATTCCGATTCTGTCGAGGATATCACAATAGTCAATGGGGAGCCTAGAATACCCCGTGGCAGGAGTCGATCTAACTCAGAGAATCAATTATCGTCCATTCTGAAGTCAACATCTCAACGTCTCAGAGATACCCACAGACAGTCCGTGAGGAGAAGTTGGAGCAATCTAGGGAGATTCCCAGGATCACCCCCCAAACAAAGACTACCTAGTCCACCTTTGAACAAAGCCACAGAAAGCAGAGAAGTTCTTCTTGCACCTGAATGCTCTACGTCAGACATCAGTTCTTATAAAGAAATGCAATCACCACGAACTCCAAGCCCTAGAAAGAGAGTTCCACGAGCGGCTGGTAGAGCATTCAAGAATCGAGGGCGATCACCAACACCATCTGGAGATTCAGACGACAGCCTTTGTGGCATCGACACACCTGATCTTGTTATTCCGGCACAGCTCACGTCACCGAGCAAAAGTGGGCGAAGATTTGAACAGCGCCATCAAATGAATCTTTCTCCTACCAAGGGCTCTAATGGAGAAGTAAAGACAAACCGAATCTTAAAAACATCACTCACAAATGATCCGTTCTTCTCATCAGTTAAAAGGTCGAAAGTGATGCCATCTACTACAATTCATGAGCCACAACCTCGCTCTATGAGAAAGGCTACTTTCGGGCAGGAAGAGATACGAGAGCAAGCAATGAAGCATAGTGACTTGCCATTGAAAGATATCTCAGGAAATCAAAAAGGGCCACTGGTCAAGAAACCTCGATCCCCTCCAAGGTCAACTGAGCTCAACCCGTTCCAGTGGTCACCAAAAGAAGCTATGCAAACTCGACCCATAACAGCGAGTCCTAATAAGATCTTATCAAAGAGAAAGGGACATAAACGTTCGAATGTGATTCGAATGTCTGGTTTATCTAGACCAACTAGTGTTAGTGTGGTTCATGAAGAGTCCGAAGGGGACTCTCCCAGCATGACCATGATAATATCTCGACCAACTCTCCGTGTAGTTGAGCCAAGTCCTTCATGTGCTTCACTGGCCAGCCGACAGTCTAGTGCTATGCCTCGACCCCCGTCAGCTTCTACCTTCAATCCTAGTATCTCTATACCCTCTTTGAAGCCAGGCTCACGGCAGGTGTCCTCGAGTCGTGAAAGGTCCGCGACACCACCTCCTTTGAGGATTAGCCCAGCTTTTAATATTCCACAACTCAAACCAGTGGAAAAACATACACCACCCGAACGGGAAGTATACACCCCTACCCCACCACCTTCAAAAGTCAACTCGATTCTCAATGCCCCTTCATTGAAGCCAATAGAACGATATATATCTGGGTCGTCAAACTCTGATGAATATTCCCCAACATTATCAGTCTGTAATTATTATACTGAGAACTTGAATTCTGAAGTTGAGTTCTTCAAACATGCCCGGTCATCACTTGCTATGAAGTCCCAAGTCCGTCGTCATATACAGAACATTGACGAAGAAATCATAAGCCCTGATACCCCAACCGACACTTTGGTTTCTTTTCCGGCACTGCCTCCGCCAGAATCGGTCATTGAACAAAACAAAATTCATCACCCTGATGTTCTGGAATCTTGGAGGTCAGAATGTCCGCCATCACTAGCTAGAAATCCGTCGAGTTTTTCCCGAATACCAAACTCGACCATCTCAAACTCAAGAGCACCAAGTCCCAAGCGAGTGTCTTTCAACGAAATTCCAAACAATAAACCACCCAGCTCTGCTCGATTTTCCCAGTCCTCAACTAACACCTCTAACAATGCATTGGTTCTCGACCCCAGACCCTTCTCGCGCGTAAATCCTCCGTCTCCATTGACTATTCCGTCCACATCCTTACCCGCACCGCCAATCCTCAGCCCACCTTTACCAATTCCTGTTCATCTTACCGGACCCCGACCAGAACCTTTCAAATCTGGGTCATTCAGCACTGCTATGACCACCCTTGCATCAAATACTCCCAACTCTACTCGTGAGTCAATTGCTACGAGCATTGGCCTGTTGCGTCGAATGAACTCTGAGATTTCTTGTATCAGTGCCGGTGATACTGATTCTTCTCCGATGGTGCCTGGAATTGGTCTTGACTGGAGTGAGCGACATCGTACAAGCCGTTCATCTCGATTCTATCTCTCAATCGGTTCACCCATCGATGGAGCAGCCATTCCAAGTTACCGCTCCTCTCTCAGTATGCTCTATCCGAATTCTTATTCTGCATATTCTAACTCGTATTTTCCTCAAGGAAATGACTCGAGTACCAGCATCAACAGTATTGGTGAGAGACGCCAGTCGAGGAGTGACTTGATGAACCCCAACTATGGGAATCTGCAAGAGATACTTGAGGATATCAATGCGAGTCGTGAGGGAAGCAGAGGTGCAAGCACCAGAGGCAGTAGTCCAATAGCAATGGGGAGACATGGATTAAACGTCAAGGAGAAGAAGTTATCCTTGACTAATCTGACTATCCTCCCTGATGGGGGAATTGGTTACATGATGGACTATGACGATGAGGATGAAATTGTTATTGAGCCCTTGTCATTATCGAAAACCAAGATAAATATAGAAAAGGAGGTAAAAGAAACAAAAGACACAAAAGACACAAAAGATACTCGCTGGTCCGACGCAATGATTAAGCCTCTCACAAAAACCACTCGTCGAGAAAGTAAAATGGAACATCCCAGCCCCAAAACACCACCAAAGTGGGGATGGAGTCAAGCGGTTAATGTGGCAAAAGAGAGATTGAGTAGGAGTCCAACTAGGGATAAGGAGAATGTGGCAGATGGCGATTGGGATAGAGGAAGAGATAGTCCTGAGAGTCTAGGGCTGTATGATCAAGACGGATTCTTGAGAACTTCACCGGAACGAGCGACTGTAGATGCGGATCTGAGTGAGGATAGTAGGGGAAGAGTAAGGCGAGAGACGGTTAATGCGTTGACTGGAGATTTGATGGAGCAGAAGAGGAGAGAGAGGTTATCTGCACACATAGTTACGTCGTAAGGTTTTATTCAATATGGAGGTTTTATGGAATACAGAAATACAACGTGAGGGGCGGAGGGTCGGAGGGGTGGGAAATAAGGAGGGATATTCTCCTCCTTCATCGGGAGGATTTCCTAATGTACAAGATTATAGTTGATCTTTGCACGTCTAGCATAGAGATGGTTTCTATATCATTACGTCAAATAATTTGTTTAATGTTGCAACATTTGTTTTTGTTTGTCTAGACACACATTTAGTCATTAATTTATACTACGCTACTAGTAGACAGAAATGAGGCATCAAATTTCCCAAAACAACTCGGATCTTCTTTCCAGAACAACTATTCAATCCCAGGAAAGCCGATCGCCGAATTTCGAAGAATCACAGACACTATCAACTGCCCACATCTTCATCCATCTCCACCCCACCTCAGCCCAAACTTCCCTTTGCAAATTCCTTCTCCAATACCTCAGTTACCCCTTCATCGCCATGAATAATGACTTCCGATTTCTTCAATGAATATTTGACTGGTTTTGCGGCATTGAAAATTTCGGTCAATTCTTCGAGCTATGGTTTGCGACTGTCAGTTATGGCTCAGAGTTCATGGTGCTGAATTGAATAGATCGGGAAGGAAAATTGGATGAAAAGAGAGCAGAATAATAGTGCTTACTGTTCTACCTTTTGTTTCTACGAAGAAGAACTATGCGGTGTGAGTTGGTAAGTCCTGTTGTGTGGAAGACGGGGAGGAAATTGAGACGTCAGGGTGGGGGAACTTACATATATGAACGCCACTTCGAGTAAATCCCAAAATATGAATCTGAATAATAATCAGCACATTTCTCCAACGTTAAACCCTAACTCTACAAATCATTATCAGAGACAACTCACAAATAATAATACCTCCACCCCGCCCCACTAAACGCAATCCCCGTCACAAAAGTATTATAAAATCCCGCTACATTTCCCACCAAAGTATAAACCGCCATTCCCTTTGCTCTACTCTCATATCTCAGAACCTCCACCGCATAAAGACCCTGCATCGGTGTCCAGCCCACCGCAAACACAAATGAGAAGAGGAAAATCATGGCGATTTCGGCATTAGACGCTGCTGCGGATTTTGCGACCGTGAGGTGAGTATCGGGATCGGTGGTTGTGTTTAAGGCGTTGAGGATTAGAATGATGAGGAAGAGAAGAGAGATGAGCGAGGTGGAGATGAGGAGTTGAGGACGTCGGCCCCAGTGATCGGTATAGGCTGCTCCTATGAGAGCACCAATGAAGGAGAGGACTGACTGCATGCCTTGCTGATATGGATGAGTTATGGGTTTGACTGGGGGATAATTGAGTAATATACTTACGAGAAGTAATTGAGTGTGATTATTTTCTATTCCTGCACCTGCTAGCATTTGTGGGTAGTAGTAACTGACGGGACCTACTCAAATGTCAACCCTGAAATCCCACCCTACGGTTCATTTTTATAGAACTCAAAATAAAGAAGTAAAGATGACACATACCATTACCAGTCCACTGACCAAAAAGAGCAATAGCACAAGTCAACATAGTGCGATATCGAACTTCCCTCGAATCAAACAATTCTCTAAAATCCCACCATCGTTTATCAGCACCCGTTTTAGAGATTTCCTCCATCATTTCGCGGAGTTCGAGTTGCACTAAAGGAGAACTGCGGTCGCCTTCACCGTGGTATTTTGCCATAATGTCGAGTGCTTCTTCATGTCGATCATTTGCTACCAGCCATCTTGGACTCTGTGTCTCATATTAGCATCTCTTTGACATCTCCTAAGCGTTGGATTTTCAAAGAAATGAAAGAACATACCTCTGGCAGAAACAGTACCGAGATGAAGACAATCCCTGAAAACGTCATCTGCAACCATAACGGGATTCTCCAAGCTTGGGATCCATTGATGTAGCTCGTAGCATATGGTACTGCCAACTTCAGCACTTGTTTTGGGAAGGGGCTTGGAAGTAACACTAACTAAACGTCCCAGGTATAGCTCCCACGAAATAAAAAGTCGTATAAACACCCGTCATCGCGCCTCGAAAAGATGGATGCGCCATCTCGCTTACACTATAAATTGTGAGACTTGTCTGTTCCCCTTTCCTTCCACTCCAAATAATCAGTATGCACCTACTAGGGTAACGCAGAACTGGGACCCATTGCCGCGCCGACGCCTTGGGAAATTAGCATTCCGAAAGCTTAAATGCCACACAAGTAATACTAGATACATACCAAGCATAAATCTCCCAATCATGAAAGCCGCCAAGTTTTGACTGGTAGCTTGTACAATTGCTCCCACGATAATGACGCCCGCGCCTAAAAACATGCCCCAGCGTCTTCCTTTCCACTAACGCACTCATTTCCATTAGTACCCGAATCCCATATGACTATTCCACCCTCTCAACCTCTAACTTTCACTCCTCATTTCTCCCACAATTCCCAAAGAAAGAAACAACATACATCAGCAGCGGGGCCCGCAAACCCCGCCCCAACCAAATTTCCAATCGTAAACATCGCATAAACAATCCCCGTCGCCGGTGTTCCCTCCGTAAGGTCAAATCCAAAGTAATTCCTATACTGCGCATACGAATTTATCGAGCTCATGACACTTCCATCGTATCCATTAACTGCCGCGTTTAGCGTGGCCAGAAAAAGGATCACGTAGAGTTGACCCATTCTGCATGTCCACAGGCTCGGTTTCTGCTTAGCTGTCGCATTTGCTAGGGCGATATTTTGTACTGTTTTTATCGTGGTGGATGGTTCTTCGCGTTCATGATGGTGTTGTTGTTCGACATGAGCAGATGTATCTGCGTTCGATGAAGCTTTCAATGCATCTAATTCGGTGTTTTGGGATAGTGGTTTCGCCATCTTTGAATGTTATTTATGAAGTATGATCTTATTCATGCAAAGATTTCGAAGTTGATCACAAAAGCGATGTGAAAGGAATGTTCATTGAAGTCGTTGATTTGTTATTTTAACTGACATAGAATGAGGGAATCGCACTCACTATTTACCATGAATGTATCAAAGCAAAAGGTTACATGCAGGAAAAGGTTTACATACTTTTCGATATCATCATGGAGTGGCACATAACATATCTAGGCACAGAAAGGTAAAATCCCGAAGTCTAATTCGGCACTCTTTTCCCCATCCAGCGCAAATTACTTGGTCAAGAAAGCGCACGTTGACCGGTAAATGATATGCACTGTAACGCAAACTTTACATTCATTGGTTTGAAAAGTCATAAATCGAGGGGTACAACGACGATCACTTACCCTACCCCACTTTCGACGTGCGCTTACTTGGTGGATTCATATAAAGCGATAGGAATAGATAGACATGAATGTAACGTTTCTGCTTATCTGAAAGAGCTACTTAATGCTGTTGATGTGGTTTGTATTATAGGGGTGATCGATATATACCATGTGATCAGGAAGGGCAAGAGTATGGTCGTTTGGATTGGAGTCATAAAGCAATTGAAGTAATCTTTGTAGATATGATGTTTTGATTTTTTTTTCTATGATACATATGTATAAGTTTTGTGTACCTCTAGTCTCGACTACGATTGGGTGACCAACGTTTGAGGACAACTTCCCTCACTTTGTATTTCCCAAGTAATTCATCAACGCTATTTTCCTTCATGTTTCCATCGACAGGTGCGGGTATATCCACGTAAACCAAAATCAAAGTCTTCTTGACCTGTGTAATAACTCGATTGATGCAATGCATCCATGACCAGCTTCTCTCCTGTTTGCCCTTCACATAATTCTGCAAGAATGGACCACTGGACCAGTAAGGGTCACTGTATGATGGAAGAATCAAAACAGCAAATTCAGCATGACTAAAAACTGGCCCACGATTATAAAGTAGATAGTCGACCGAGAATTTTGTTCCACCACGTACGACCCAGCCCAAAGAACGGAAATGATGATAAACAACGTAATTTACGAGGAATGGATCATCCGTTGATAGACTCGGGTTCGAGGTTGGTGGGAAATAGGATGATTTTCTGAATAGTGAAAACAAATCTTGATTTGAAAGTGCGAGTTTGGTGACGGGATCAAGAACAGTCAGAGATCCTAATCCGTATGAGAGAAAGAAAGCCTCTTCCATTGTTAATTGAAAGTGTTCTTGATCTTCAATGACCATATCCTCATCCAGAGCCAGTTCAGAGATTGCCTCTGGCTTCTCTTCGGTACTTGTCACAGCTCGCTCAGGACTTGGTGGTTGCGATGGCAAGAAAGTGGTTTGTTCCACGGTCGGGGAAAATCTAACACTCTTCTGGCGGTCTGATACAGATGTAGATGAACCATTTTCAGGTACATCACCATCAGATGCGCTGTTCGGAACAGAAACAGTGGAGGCTGGCGTCAACGGAGCATCGATGATGTTGATATCAACGCTGGGGGCGGTGGGTACTGAGCTATCAAGGGGTACAACATTTTCTGGTGTTGTAACAGAGCTGTCATCAACTTCCGCCGATGTTGAATGACTAAGGTGTTCCTTCAAGTCCGCATCTTCTTCGGTACCAGTATTTAATTCATCAGAGGTCGCGGAAGCATCAGTTGCGGAGTTTGGGAGAGCTAGCAATTCCAAAGGACCCACCGGGGCTGAAGCTACATGAGGCTTGAATACTGAACTTTCAACAATTGTGGTAATCGTTCGTGGGAACAACAGATTGCTGCTGTCTTGGTGTCTCAAAAGATTGAGTTCTACAAGAGAGTTTGGCAGTGCAAGAATACCCAAAGGTCCGGTAGGTGCGATGAATGACGCGACATTTGACGATGCAACCTCATCGGCATTCACGGCACTTCGAGACAATGGCTCTTTGGTGGCTTGGGCCTTTAGAACCTCAATAGATGAGTTAGGTAGAGCAACAAGCTGCATTGGTCCAGTGGGCGCCTTCGATAATGTGGTGCTAGTGAAAGCAACATCATCTGCGCTATCTAAGCAATGCAAAACAAATATTTCGGCAATTGCTGCGTTCTGATTTGGCTCAGCAGAAGCGGGGAGATTGTCAACTTCGACTGTTATGGTCTCTTCAGATGGAACAAGTTTGGTCTTGGATAATTCTTTTGCCTGTGCTTCTGCCAATAGAGTCTGATCAATAGCTTCTCTTTCTTTTCTCGCCCGCTCCCACTTGGTTTGTTGACGATCGGCACGGCGTTTTCTTGTAACATCCTCGCTTGCAATTGCTTTTGAAACACCCCGTCGCTTTTTCTCTCGCGTCAGCCAACTCGGTTCACTGCGACTCAGACTTCCTTTCCCATAGAAACCTTGCTCCCAGAGACCTCTGATGGACCGAGAGTCTGTTATGTGAATGGATCGTGTTTCAGGTGAGAACCATCCTTGATAAAGGGTATCAAAATGTGACGAAGGACGATTGATTGTCTGGGACAACCAAACATAAAGAATATGGAAAAGTGAAATTGGGTTGTGGGGTATGAGAGTAGGAAGAGGAAATGTTCGAATAGGAGCAGGAAGCCCGTAAAGTTTGTTCAATTGCTGAAACTTAGAGGGCGGTCTAGGTCCAAAATGTTTTGGTTTTGTGGGAGTTGTGGCCTCAATTGGAGCACCGGCCGGAGTCACTACATTTGTGTCTGCCATGATTGAAAGATGAGACTATCGTGAGGTCATTGCGATTTCCTATTATGAATCAATGGTTAGCGACCGTTGGATAGAGTCTTTGAGCCAATTGAATCAAGAATACATAAATATTTGCAATGCTCAGATACCGTTGTAGTCTTCTCCGAAGAGAATTGAGCGTACAGAGAGGACGAACAAAGTCAGAGCCGTCACTCTAAGCATCGAATTGAGTCATCACCGCATTGCATGACAGTCAAATTGAATTGAGCTGTCTAGATGGTATATTCCAGGCCGGAAAAGTAAAACGAAAGGGATAGATAACTTACAAATTACCAAAACTCTTCTCCTTCTAGTGGGAGAAGATGTTGTGGTCGAAGAAATTCTTGGAAACAATTGTGGTGGTGTTGTTGAGATTGCAAAGAATATTTTTTTCGTCGAGGAAGAAATTTCGAGTTTTGAAGACGGCGCTAAATCTTTTATCGGTAAGTGCCGCTTGATCCAAGCTCCTCTGAGCTCTATTCACTCCTCGCATATCTAATGCATAAACGCATAATTGAGTATTACGTAATCTTCACGATTCAAATAATATTTGTCGGTACGAGCGCGAAGAAAGCGTGGAACAGTTTTGTCTTTGGTTTGAGACTTGATTTCTATGTCTTTCCATAGAAACTCCTAATATCAACCCGACTAGAGTGGAACCATAAGTACTCCATTCTCACTCGTACTGCCATCGATGGAATTGGGCGGAGGAACTCTCTCTACTATCGAAAGCTCTTGCTGTTAACTCCAGTCCTGGTAACCATCACGCGTCTTGAAATGGAAAAGGAAACTTTGATATACATCATAGCCTTGGCATGTTGGACTTGGTATTTCTTCATTCTACTCGTACAAGCGATAGGCTCTACTCAATTGTAAGATTCCCATTTCACGCTGCTGTAGCCCCATTGTAATCTAACATATCTTTGCTTTAAGGTTTCGCTACTACTCTTCCGTTCCCAAGCCTGCCATCTCTCCAAACTTAGATAGCGATGACATTCCCCATATTACGATTTTACGACCAGTGAAAGGACTAGAGCCACAATTATACGAATGCCTCGCGGCCACATTCAGACAGACATACCCAGCAAATAAGTTAACAATATACTTCTGTGTCGGATCATCCACAGATCCCGCATTCCCAGTTCTTCAACGTCTGCTGGCAGACTTTCCCGAATTCGATGCCAAAATTTTCATTGAAGAAGAAGATCCAAACCTGAGCGGCCATGGAGGAGAGATTGGCAACCTTGGACCCAATCCTAAGATTCGGAATATGAGTCGCGGATACAGAGAGGCAAAGGGAGACATTGTGTGGATCCTTGATTGTAATGTCTGGGTTGGAACCGGTACTGCTGGACGGATGGTCGACAAACTGTGTGGTTTGAAGGCCGATGGCACAAGGACAACACCATATAAATTCGTCCACTTGTTACCATTGGTTGTAGATACAGTTGGGGCCAGCACGGGGGAGACTGAACAACTTCTCACAGCCGGGCAACAAATCACGTCTACAAATTCAATGGCCTCTAACATTACAAATATTCCCAAGAACGAGTCTAATTTCGATGCAGGCGCAAGAATCGGTGGTGGACGCTTTGAGGAATCCTTTATGGCGTCTTCGCACGCTAAGTTCTACACCGCAATCAATACGGTGTCAGTTGCGCCATGCATTGTTGGCAAATCGAATATGTTCAGGCGGTCTCATCTAAATTATCTCACTTCAACATCTCCTAATTATTCTCCAGGAATAGACTTTTTCTCGGAAAATATTTGCGAAGATCATCTGATTGGAGACCTGTTATGGCGAAAGCAGGTTCCGGAAGAAGAGGCTGGAGAAAGGTGGTACAAACATGGTTTGGTTCCTGGTGACTTGGCTATACAACCAATGGCTGGTATGTCAGTTCGAGAATACATCGCACGCCGAGTACGTTGGCTTAGAGTTCGAAAATGGACCGTTACACTCGCCACATTTGTTGAGCCTGGTGTTGAACCCCTTTTATGCTCAGCCTATGGCTCTTTCGCAATCACAACACTACCTTGGTTTCATGAAAATTTAAGTGTGCCTCAGACATGGCTTGCTTTTGCCTTGGTTTGGTTATCAAATGTTGCTGCGTGGATGACCCTTGACTGGTTTGTCTATGCTCACCTTCATTCTGGTGCATCTATTGAGCTGGATGTTAACACGCCTTCGTTTGCACGACCTCCACAGACAAGATCCAGAAGACCCTTTGAAGAATGGGCATCTGCATGGCTCGGCAGAGAAATCCTTGCCTTACCTATTTGGATATGGGCATGTCTTGGTGGAACGACAGTAATGTGGAGAGGAAAAAAGTTCCGCGTCAATCTTGATATGAAAGTCATCGAGATCAAAGGCGAGAAGAAATCATCCACCCCTGAAATCGAAAATGGACGAGCGCACAGTAAAGATAGACAAGATTGATTGTCCTTGTACAACAGTCAAATACTACCCAATAATAATATAATATATCATTACGATGTTGTACAGCATTTACATCTTGGCTTCGCCTACAACTCGTAAATCACTAATCATAGTCAGTGACATCTCTTTACATATATCGGCACAAGTGCGAATCCGGGGCCCCTCAATCTTCAAAATAGGACCGATCGAAGACATTGTAAACATGCCATAAATATAATACCTCAAATCATCGCGAAATTGCGACCCTGTTTCCCATAGGTAGGCTTCGCGAGCCATTGCCAGCTTTATCGTCTATGCTACATTATTCATTTTTCATATTTCCTTCATTGGATTGGCTTGGGCACTACTATGTTGCTTTCCAAAACCCTGCATATGCTTTCTCTACAGCCTTCCGTGTCGTCCAATCTCCCACTTTTTTGTTCCTCTTTATTGCTTGCAATGAACAATAGTATAGTACATCGGTACGTTGTTCCCCTTTTCTCCTTTCTCCTTGCACCATCATTGTATCATGATATGTCCAGGTGCGCAACATAGCGGAATTCCCATCTCGTCCCAGAATTCAGTGAAGCGTCAAGCAGCACCACATGTTCCCATTCCCAACCAGTCTTGGCTTTTGGCCCCCGTAACATATCATCATGTATCTCGCCTACGACCTACATCTATGATCCATCTCTGCGCCCGCCAGATTTAGTAGTCGCTAAAACAACAGCAGAGAAGATTTCTGAAACTAGAAATCACGCAAGTGTTGTGCCGCGATGCTTGCTAATCTGTGTTCCGCTCCTTTTCGATCAACTGAATGCTGTAGCTGCTGTGCGTACATACCCTGCGTATGCGCGGTGTTGTCACGACTTTGAGTTGGGTAAGGCTTTTGTTGTTGCACGAAAATTTGTTGGAAGAAGATGGGAGGAGTGGAGAGTTGAAAGTCGGTAAGGGGATTGGAAATTGGAATTTAAGACTGAGGTCTACCGGTAGAGAAATCAGGAAATACAAACAGAGAGTGAAAATATATCTTGAAAAGACACCACAGTCGAAGGAGGAAATCAAAGAAGTGAAGGAGCAAGTTCTGCAAGGTTGAAGTGATTTTGAGGTCAATACTATTGATCTTTTACCAGAGGAAGGATGGGAGTTAATGGTATATAGAAATTCTCACTTCCCTATCTTCCCTTTGCTGGTATGGACATGACTAACTGGATTACTGCAGACAAGAGGAGTTACGAATACAACTACAAAATTCCGAACCACGAACTCCCTCGTTTCGTACCGCCCATCAGTGTCAAATTTGTCGAGAGCGATAGCGAGATCGGGATTTATTGCGGTCACATACAGCAGGTGCTTGATATAGAGGTTGAGGAAGTCTCGGGGGCGTATATGTTAGTGGGGATTTGTGAGGATATGGATATGGATATGAATATGACGGAAGTGGAAGAGACGGAAGAGAGAAAGGGGATTGGGGAGGGTGTTAAGGTACGTGCTTGATGTTGTTCTGCTAGTGGCTTGAGGGTGGAGCTTATGAGATACCAGGTTCGAGGTGTGGATGTGAAGGAGAGGAAGAAGGAGATGGAGCCATTGAAGGGGGTGAAGGGGTTGAAGGAGGAAGGTATGTGCATGTCGCAATTCGTATGATTGATGAGAGGACTGAGTAGATAATAGTGAACGAGGAATCGAGTACTCGTAAAGAACATGAAGCGAAGCAGGACAGGAGAAGCCATTGATGTTTTCTGCAGGGGTATGGGCATCAGTAAGGCTTATGAATACGTAAGTTTAGGTCTGCTGTCTACTGTCTAGTACATATATCATTAAGTTTCGTTCAATTCCCACAGTCAATAAGCTGATTTCATGAAGGCTTTCATTACTCTATATTATATACACTATACATCTTCATTTACAACGGCAGTCAAATCGCAAGTGTAGGAATGCATATCTCTTTGTGTATTCCGACACGGAAAGGAGGAAAATATAGAGATGGCTTGAACGGTCAGTGGAAGTGGTGTTCGGGTGCATACAGATGTTGAAAGCTCTTCATCGATATGACATTGAAGCCACGCCATATACGCCGGATTCGACGCAAATGCGATGATTGATATCAAAATGAGTGTTCGACTTGTGTGCAAGGTATATCAAGCTAGCTACGAATACCTAGGTAGACGAAAAGTATTTCATGGAATGGATCCAGGACATAATTACCGGAAGTATAAGTTGAAGTCTGGTCGTGGTCTCTTCATCGGTTGAACTTTTGCAAATGAAGCGAGTGTAATGGAATGAGAGTGTTTTGTTTAGTGCTACATTCCCTAGGATCAAAGTTCTTTTATTACTTTCTCCAATGACTTGTTCGAAGCATCATCTTTCCATTTCTGTGTAGTGAACAGTCATTGCGTAACTCAATCCGTTTCTTTTCACCCTTCAATCTCTAGATGAGTGATATCTGATGAGTTTTAATGAAGATGTGGTATTACTCATATTGAAAATATACTAAATATGATTTTGTCTAGATTCCTAAGATCAAGACTATATATCTTCGAGTACAAACAATTTGTATAACAGTCAAATAGTATACGTTGGACAGTTGAATCCTAGCTGTCAAATTATATTCCCAACCCCAGATAACGAAGTAGAAGGCCAATCATCGAAAAGTCGTCCCTTCGTACTGTATAATCTCACATTTGAGAATTTTGCCTGTCCTGGCCAAGAAAACACAAAGGAATCTGCACCGCTCACCTCAGGCTCCTCATCGTTATCACCACTATTCAACTCGCTGTATTCCTCACTATCTTCATCAACCGCCTGTCTGATTCCATCTTTCAAAGACCTTCCCTTCACCATGTATAAACCAAACTGAATTCTTGATAAACATTCCTCAAAATCGTATTCATCCTTAGTTAGACCAATTCTCTTTTTCGCTTTTGGCTTGCAGCCATAGTTTATTTCTCCCACAAACTTCTTTTCAGAGGACCCAATCCATGCTCGACTCCTCCAGTTACCACACCGGTGATAGACATGCTTGACGACCAAGAAACCCGCACCATACGAACTGCGAAATCCTCGAATACTTGACATACTTCCATACTTCAAGTAGACCAGAGACTTGGTTTCATCCATCTTCCGCATACATGACTAATTCATCTCTCGGGTCTTGATCCTTTGCCTCCACACGCAATGAAATACTTTCCAAGTTCATTCTTGCATTTGGAGAAATTTCAGATATACCAAGAATTTGTGCCCAATCCCAATACTGCTACATTCAGAGCAACGTGTTTCAAATTTGGGCTCAAATCCCCAAACAGTTGATGTAAAGCATTTTGCAGGAGAAAGTAAACCTTCAAGCAAGCACTGCATGCCTGGGATACATGAAAACCTCTACGCTCATTCGCATGGTCCTTTGCATGGGTCGTAAAATATATAGATATCCGTCTTGAAATCGACATACATATTACTCACCGGTGCCGAAAATCGAAGACCAGACCGTCGAGATTGTGATGATTTGCTGGTCTGGGGATTTCCATGAGAATGGTAGCAGCGATAATTCAGAACCTCAGCGGGCTCGGGTAGTTCGTGAGGAAGTTGCTTGCTAACAAGTGAAAAGTGGTATCATAGTGCATATTCTCGAGATTCTCTGCATATATGAAGAATGCTCGGGGTGTGGGGTGGGACTGGAGTAATGAAGATAATTGAGTAGGGACCAGTGAATCAAGATAGGAATAATTCGTTGTTTTTCGTTGCACAGTAGGTTGCAAATCTCCTGTTTCTTGCCCGCAGTGAGTATAATCTACTCACCACAGCCTCCCTATCTATGCGCCACTCGGAAAAGACAAGTATCCCAATCTCTCCCTCTCCCTCTCCCTCTCCGTCTCCCTCTCCCTCTCCCTCACCCTTCCCCCTTCCCCCTTCCTCCTTCCTCCTTGCCCCTCAGCCCAAGATAATCCATAATTCACAATCCATAATCCACAATCCAAACTCCACAATCCCAAGTCACAATACCCAAATATCCAGAACCCACCATTTATATATCATGTCCTTCATAGATACATGGCTTATTTTTCCAAAACGCGGTGGAGTAAATATAACAACAGTATCGTATACTCCAGTACCTTTCTCTTTCACAGGATCTCGGGACTCTTTTGTATCAACATTTGAACGGTTTGTTTATATTTAGAGACTTTATATGAGGGTGAAGCCATGTTGATTATTGTTTTAGTATGAGCAAAGAAGTTCTCCCACGAGTCTGGATGTAGATAATAGTGTACTGTATTTAATATCTCTTCAATGAATTAGAAGATAGGTATTATTTATAAATTCCATGCTATCTATGAGAACACTTCAGTTTTTAGGATATTATGAAATATTTTGCCTAAGGATTCAATCAGATAGATCTTTCATTAATGAAAACCCGAACGCCAGCCATGTCATATTAAGACACCCCACTCCTAGACTCCCCAGGATGATATAATGCTCCATCAACTTTTCCTTCCATACTTTTCCACATTACTGAAGTTCTCCATTTCCCATATCTACCACTTCTTGGCCTCAACGCCCTCCGGAGGTTGAGTCTTGACAGGAGCTTTCTTAACATCCGACCAATTAGTGCTCAGAGCAGTGCCATTACTTTCTTGGAAACTCTTCATCATAGCTCTCTTAGTATCTGGATCCGCATCTTTATAAAGTTTCTTGAAGAAAGAATCCATAGGATCACCGCCTTCTCCATCACTGTCTCCGCCTGTATCCTTTGCTCCTTCTTTCTTTTCAGATTTAAGAGCAGATGAGGCGAGGGCATCCCAATCCTTTGGACCATTTCGAGAGGAGGTTGGATAAGAGGGAGCCTTTTCGGTGGAGGGATTTAAGACTGCAGCGGGGATTTCGGGCTTGTTTTCCTCGGTCGATGTGCTGATGATGGGCTCGGTTCCTTCTAATTTAGACCACTTAAGTCCTTGCTTGACCTTGTATAATTCGATTTCGATTTTAAAGGGGGTAATGTTGAACTTGCTCTGCGAGGGATCGATTTGAGAGAAAAGTGGTGACGCTGTGAAATCGTATGTGTTGCTAGTTTGTCCGATTGGGAATGAAACTTCGACCTTTGACGGGTTAGTTGCTGTAAACTTGGGGGCTCGGAGATAATCTTCTACCTGTCCTTCCTCAATATTAATTTGTGCAGTATCTTTTGCGACACCCTTGGCATAAATAGTGATTGTAACCTTCGAGTTGGACTGAATCCATCTGCAGAATCTATTAGCTCCTCATTTTACAAAGTCGAAAGTGATTATCCTTACTCTTGTCTAATATTCTCCTTTGCAGTTACTGCAGGAGCGGCGGCTGGGGCATTTGAAGAACCCTCTACACCTTTGCCCTTAGGATCTTTTACTTGCGGCTTGACAGCAGCTTGTTTATTAGGAATTTCCTTCACAGTGCACTTGTTACATTCCGCGTCCTCACCACCCGCATTTTCGTAATCCATCTTGACCTTTGCCTGCCACATAGTCAAAGCCTTTTCCTTTGGGTTCTTTTGCATGCACCAAGCCAGACATAGTCTTGCATCTCCATATCTGCCTAGACCATGGAGAGCGACTGCGCGACGAAAGTGAGCGGTACCGATAAGTTCGCGACGAGAACGAGCGATAGCTGCATGGACGGCGGCATCGGCATCTGCGAGTGATGCTTCATAATTCTTAGCACGTTGATTGGCTATAGATCTGGAAATGAGATAGTTTGGAGAAGTAGGACTTTCGGCGATGGCTTTGGTCAAGTATTCGATGGCCGCGGGGTAATCTTTCTTGTCGATGGCGGCGGCGCCGAGAGCTGCTTGAGTTGACATGATGTGTTTGTGTACTTGGCAATATTTGAGTTTATTGGTTTGTTTGTTGTGAAGTTGCGAAGTTGCTGAGTTTAAATGTTCGAGAATAATGAGGAAAATTTTCGAGTAGAAACGAGGGAGATGAATTCATTTATAGATTTGATCTGTTGGTAATTGAACTGGAAAGTTCGATAGTTCAATCTTCAGCCTCGTCGGTAGCCTGTAGTACGGCACTATGTGGAGAATAAGCCACTCAACTGGACCAATTGAAGAATGGTAAATATTCACATTGGCGGGGTATGATTTAGTACAGAAGCTAGCACGTGGCTAGGTACCTGGTAGATCGAAGCTTGGTCGTCTAGCGTTATTATTAGATTTGACTAGTTTCTATTCACCAGTTGAAAATCATATTACTTGTGCTAGGGAATTCAATAGTTCATTCATCGGAAAATATATTACCTACCTAGGTAGGTAGTCAAGTATAGATATAAGTAGGTATTATTACATTAAGCTAAGAGGCATTATATAGTCATTACGCCACTCCAAACCCGGATTAGATGCCATCGTAGTCTCCCCCCCTTGCGTCATTACAAAAGTTTGACATCTCCATATTTCTTGGCGAATAATCCCAATGCTTTCATAGGAAAGATGAACTTGTAGTTGGGATACGAGATCATACAACTCTTATTGAATACACCCTCGATGGCCTCTTGTAGCCATTCTCCATTAGCTTGTTGCCGGCTCATGATAAGCTTCAGTCCCTTTTCAATTGGTGCACGATCTGGGTAGTTGGCCTCAATCAAAGCAATACATGCCCAAGCTGTCTGTACAACTTGGGAACCAGATGGATGCTCAATATATTCTGCTTGTTCACAGGACTAAAAAGATGTTAGAACTATTTGTAATGACAAGTGAGAGGCTGCATACCTTATAGCTTTCAGACCATCCACCATCACTTCTTTGCTTGGAAATGAAAAAGTCACATCCTTTTCTTACATGCTCACTATTCTCGTAGGTTTCCCCAATACTTGCAAGACTTTCCAGAGCAAACATTCCCGCATATGTGAAACAAATACCCCAACTACCATACCAGCTACCATTGGCATATTGTGCTCTTCGAATATATTCAATAGCTCTACCCTTGAAAGCTTTAATTTCGGATGCACGATAATCCGGATAGTATTTAGAGAACAGCGATAATGCTGTGACTACAGCGGTTGTGCATTCAGGGTAATCGTACTCGATCATAATTCGACCGAATACTTCGGCTGCATTCAGCATCTCTAAAGCTTCTGAGCCTCGAGTTGGCTCATAAGATGCACAGCCACCAGATTTGTTCTGGTATGTTAGAATAGTATCGATGGCATCAAAAATTCGTTGGTCCTCCAGCAAAGTTGGATAGCCAGGCGTTCGTTGTAGAATCAACACGGCTTTCAAAGCTTCGGAGATACAGTCACTAACAGCATATCCTTGATCTTTATTGCTGAAGGCCCAGGCTCCTTTTCGTTGTTGACGATAGCAAATATCTTGATCGTCGACATTCTCTCGGATTTGTTGATCCTCAAGAAACTCGAGTGCTTTAGTCAACATGGGTCTCCATCTTGGATCTTCAGCCAAACCAGCATCCATCACGGCTTGAATCAAAAACGCCGTATCCCAGCATTGTACTCCATTCGTTCCATTCATCAACATACCTTCATCCTTGACCCACATAAAGTCAGCCATTCGTTCGCGATGTCGTTGTACGGAGTACGCATTAGGTCCCTCTTGAACATAGCACGCAAGAAAGTTCATAGTTGCATTGACAGGTCCGAGATTGGAAAAATCGGTGTTCTTATCTTCCATTTGAACTAGTTTGAATACCCAATCTTCGGCTTGCTTCGCCAATGCATCAGTCCGGAGATATGGATTGTAGATATTAACGAGAAACCAATTTGCTGTGTTTAGGAGCCATGATTTTGGATGATAATTGTCTCCCGGATGAATGCTGTTTCGGTGCTCTGCCCAATTGATAGCCGCGTATGGTTCTACAAAAAGCTCCTGTCGTAGTTGCTCAACAATGGGTGTCGTTTTGTATGCGAACTTCTTCGACCAGATGAATGACATGGGTGCATAAACTTGGCGCATGTGAATCCACCATCTCCAAGGATGGAAAGGTACCCAGTCAGGTAACAACCAAAACTCTGGCGGTACGGGGTTGACTATATCCCATTGACATACACCGAGTACGCTCAGCCAAAACTTTGCCCAATGCGGTCCATTCTTAGCACCACCAAGCTTGTGTAATGTTCCTCTCGCCTTAATCATTCGTTCGTCCTCTTCACTAACTCCGACCAAACGGAGAGTAGTATAGTTCATGGCAGTACCAAAAACGCTACTCTCTCCCTCAATGTGTAATCCCCATCCTCCATCGTCTGGATGTGCTCGTGAAAATAGATAGTTTTTTATTTCTGTCGCAATATGATCCGGAATTGGAGTTTCGGTGACGGTCCAAGTGATAACCAGACCGGGAAGCAGAAACATTGGTCCACCGTATTCACATGCCCAATTGCCAGGGGGGAGCTGAAGTTTTTCGAAGAATTCGAGACAATTGTTAACGGAATCAAGAGGACTATGGGCTTTTGGAAGATCTGGTAGACCCTGTCAATATTGTTAGCAATGATGTTATAGCAAAGGACAATTTGCATACTGTCGGCAATCCTAAGAAATACTTGTCTGCAGTTGTTTGAGGCCATTCCGCGGCATCTTCATCGTTCTCCAGGTAATGCCATGTTTGCCTACCTCTTTCGTCGAGTAAACGCCATCGAGAGTAATCTGTACGTTCCTGCAATTTTGGCCGTTTCGTAGTCTGCGTAGTATTCGAGGAATCAAACGATCTTTTTTCGCCTGTCTTTGCTTTGCTCTCGGTGTCACCCGTAGGATTGAGTTTTATTCTCGCCATATTAATCAAGATTAAATTGGAATGATATGATGCAATTGTCAAAACATAAATTGTGTACGAGTACCAGTACCAGTAATTCTAATAAAGTTACAAGCTTTGGTGGACCCTAGATATTTCAGGGGCCGTTAAGGCGGTCAAGAATGGCAGCTGGAGGTCACCCTATTTTAGCGTATTCCACATTTTCTCGTCTCCCGTCTTCTCCGCGGATCTCTAAATGTTCCAAATTTAGACATCAGACGTCAAACATTCAAACATTCATACATTTGGAAAACTATGTGAAAATCTTCTCCAAACATCAACGGTTGATAAGGATGCACTTCTAGCTGATAGATGCCGAACCAAATTTAAGAATGCTATGGACTTTGATCGTTTACAGGATATTTTGAAGGATACGCCGGCTTCATCATCTCAATTGCTACATGATTTACCTTCCAACAAACTAATCAGTGAATTTGACTCTACAGATCACAGTGATGAACAGAAAACCGCGTCATCTCAATACGGAAAACACAGTAACGACAACACCATTATCAACGCCCGAGAAGATTGAAGATCTGAAACCAAGGAACACTTCCGCACTATCTTACCAAACAGGATCTGCCATATGCAAAATTGAAGAAATTTGCGAGGCCATGACCGATTGTATGATCGGACGAAGGAATCAATTTTCTATCCATTTGAAATCTCGAAGTCTAGGCACAAAAAATGTAACTCCAGGGGGCAAAGAGGTTTTTGGTTCAAGGGTTGTGCAGTTTCCCAGTTCCTCGCCTCGAGAGGCGTGGAAATTTGGTAGATATGATGCACTTTTTTGACAGCCCTTACTAATATCAATATAGTTGCGTTGCTACGGATTCTGGAGCTTTCTCATGAGGCACTTGTCACTGGAAACATCATCACCAAGAGGTATACCATCATCACTTGGCACTGATGTCCGTTTCAGACTGACAATGCATCATTAGGGACATGTATTATCGAGACCCGGAGCTTTTTACGAAACAAGCAACTGTCGATCGTTTCGTAGATGACATCGCGTGTACTCTTGGATTGAAGCGCGACGCTCTGAATGTGGTTAGTGAACTCCTCTCCGCAACAGCATCAATTCTTGGCTGACTCGCACTTCACAGGTGGCCGCTTCCAAAGGATTAGTTACAGGCTGGTTTATTATGAAGAGAACGAATCAGTCCATAATGGATTATTCGTCAGCAGCAGATGTTTGCTCCTAAGGACTCTCTTTGTGTCATAACTTCTCACTAATTTTGTAGTTGCAACTAGTACCATGGGTCAAAGAAATAGAAGATATGAACCTTTCGCAGGTTAAATGGATACTAGTAATTGAGAAAGAGGTTGGGCACACTTTAATGCGAGCTTACAATATCACTGACTGCAGATAGGCGACGTTTCGCACATTGGCAGAAAAGCGATATTGGGAATATTCGAATGCGGGGAGAGGATTATTACTTACAGTATGTAATTCGGAGTACTTCTAAAATATTGCACAGGGCCTAATTATAATAGGCTAAAGGTTATCCTGATATACAAAGTCGACAGTTTCTCCACTATTTGGCGAAGCACTATCCAATAATACCGATATATGCTTTGGTGGACTTTGATCCTGACGGTATAGGTATCATGTCCACATACAAACATGGTTCTGTTGCACTGGCACATGAAAACGAAAATTTATCCGTCCCCTCCATGCGTTGGCTAGGACTTAAAAGTAAGGACATGATGCAAGGAGGAAAAGAGAACGAGGGCTTACTAAAATTGTCGGAACGCGACAGACGACTCGCAGTGAAGATGCTACAAAGAGATGTTTGTCAATGGGGCGGAGATGAAGACGAATGGAGAAAAGAGATTCAAGTCATGTTGATGCTAAATAAGAAGGCGGAAATCCAGATTATTGGAAACGGCAGCGCATTAGAAAATTGGCTGAATGAAAGTTTGGGAAAAGAAAAAAACAAACTCAAAGTATCATGAGCCACAACTCTTCAATGGAACCACAAATTGATAAAACAATGGAAAGGTTATTTTTTTGGTGAGATCACAAACAACTCGCGAAATAAACTGAATGAAAAAAATCACACGACGTCATCACTCATTAAAATTGAGCTTTTCCAAAAATCAAAATATCGATGGCACAAAAAGGCAAAAACGATAATTAAATCGATCACGCGCTATATTTCTCTACTCCTCGTGAGCTGTGGTTTACCACACGATCTTGCTGTTACCTGGCCAGGGCTCCATGTTCAAGGTATGTCAGGGACGGGGACTTGCCAACACGGCTATACAGCCGGTTTTGTGTGTTGATGAGAAAGGTGATGTGGTTTGGGTATTTGTTTGGAGGGAAGCTTTGACATGGTGAATTTGTATGTGGTAGGTTGGAGAACGGGTTGGCGGCGATCATGGGATGAGATGGGATGAGATGGGATGAGATGGGATGAGATGGGATGAGATGGGATGAGATGGGATGAGATGGGATGAGATGGGATGAGATGG
>PQXL01000367.1:0-40928 GCA_004916875.1 Botrytis galanthina
TCTTCCCCTCTTCTTCCCCTCTTCTTCCCCTCTTCTTCCCCTCTTCTTCCCCTCATCTTCCACCTCCCCTCTTCCTACTCCCCCTCCCCTTTTTCTACCCCTCCATCCCAACCCATCCCAACCCTCAATCCCCAAGCCTCCTCAAATCCTCACCATCACTCCCTTTAAACCCTAAACCCACAAATAACACAAACCAACCAATACTCACCCACCCACTCACCCACTCACCCACTCACCCACTCACCCACCCACTCACCCACTCACTCACAACAGAACCCATAACATCAGAAAAATACCTAACAAGGGATGCAAAAAGACAAATCAAGAGCTAGCGAGCGAACAGTACAAGACAAGACGAAGAGTATGAAATGAATCAGTAGAAGGAGAGTATCGAGAGATAGGCTTTGATATAGACTAAGTGAATTATTTGAAGTTGAAGAACGAGAGTATGTTATATACATTAGAGTTGAGCAAGAAAGATAGAGTGTAAAAGTTGGACCTGCGTTATGAGGGTGTATACAGCTTGTAGTTAAATGATGAAGGTGGTCAAGAAAAAAATGTAATCCAAATTTGGATCTATTGTGCCCATTTGGGCTAGGCTACGATAGACGCATACCTGCATCTTTGAATTGTTCACTGGACTTATGATTCAATTGTAGATATCTCAGGTTCACTTAAACGATGGCTCTCACAAGAAGGAAACACCTTTCAATCATCAATTCGCCTATCGCTCTAAAACCTGAAAACTACCTGCGTCATGTAATGTACTCTCCCCTATTTTCCACTCCTCAAAATTCCCCCAAAGCACACCACACTCCCGCAACTAAATCCCATATTTAAGACTTAGCAGCTTCCAACTCCAACTCCAGCTGTCTAATTCTTTCACTCTGATCACCAGGACCAACTCTCATCTTCAATGTATCAACCTCTTGAGTCAATAGACCAATTTTCTCCGTTTGCGCCGTAATAGTTTTAGTTTGAGCTTCCAAAAGTTGTTTAATTTCTGCTAGGGAATCTTCGACGCCAACCGAGGTTGGGGATGGTTGAGAAGCACCAACCGCGGAAATGGGCCCGGAAGAGGTAGCGATAGTGGCGGGGGTAGTCTTTGCTGCAGGCTCGAATGATGTCGGTGTTGCTTGAGATACAGGAGATGGCTTTGGTGGTGTGACCTTAGTTGGAGCGGGCTTGATTGGTTCTGGCTTGGCTGGAGCTGGAACGGACTTCTGAATTGGCTTTTGAATCTCCTCGAAGCTGGAATTATCATCGGCTTCATCCTCATCATCATCTTGGAATTTGGAGGCCATGGCGGAAATGGAACCCTTTTGTTCAGACATAGTTGGTGGAGGTGCTCTTTGTGCGACTGGAGCTGGTTCAGGCTCTGCCTTTGGAGGTGCGGTCTTCGTTGGAGCTGGGGTTGGCGCTGGTGCAGCGACAGGTGGTTTATAATCGGATGGTACCTCGACTGGGCCGTTTCCTTCATACACACTTTCCAAATCGATCTTGGCAGGAATTCCGTCTTTACCAGCAAGCCATTCCTCAGCAGTAACTGCAGGTTTCAAACCAATCGCAGGTGGGTAGATATCAGATTGGAAGACTTCGGCACGGCGAGGAACTGTGAAAGAGATAGGCTCAACATATTGGTCATTGACGGTTTTAAATCCCTTCATGACTTCGTTCTCGTGAACCTGGATTTTGGTTAGGATAGGTATGCGAAAGATACACAATGACAACCACTTACATTAATACCACGTCTAGGAAGGAATGCGATACCACGTTGTTGATCACTAGACTTATATTCGGACAAAAATTCGAATTTGTCGTTCTCATATTCATAGTATCGAATGTTACCGTCACTAAAATTGTTAGCTGATTTCTTTCCGGTACCTGCCCATGAACTTACCCTTTGCCTGCCAAGTACAAACATTGAGTACCATCATCTGGATGATCGTTAGCATAGATCAAACATGATTCATGAATGTAACCTACCCCAGAATGGCATGCAAACACCCGAGATAGAGTCCAAAACAGTGAACCCTCCAATTGGTTGCTTGGCGTTACCAACATCCCACAAAGCCAATTGACGATCACTCATCTTGGAGAATCCGGTAGTAGCCACGCGATTATGCTCTCCCATCCATACGACTCTGCTATTCTTTGCGCCGGTATGTCCCGGTCCTTCGTGTGCAGGTCTTTCTTGTCGAGTATCCCAAATGCGCAATTTCTTGTCTCGAGAAGTGGTGGCCAGAAGAGCTCCATTTGCGCTCCATGATAAACTTTGTACAATATCTCCGTGCTTCAATGTTAAAGGTGCTTTCCCGGTGCCGATATCCCATAGCTTAACTGTGTAATCTCCAGATGCAGATGCGAGAATGTTGTTTGCCGCGGGGTTGAAAAGAACTTGTCCGACTTTCCTGCAGGTTATTAGAATCAATTCGAACCTTCGGTATTATCGGCACACACCTAGAATGACCTGCCAATTTGCTGACAGGCGCAACGTCGACGGGTTCTTCAGAGTCTTGATAGAGGGAGAAACCTTGGGGAACCTCCCATATAAATACCTTTCCGTCATCAGATCCGGAAGCGATAATGCGATCGTTGAAAGGGTTCCTAATTCAAAGATGAGCGTGTATTCCAATCTGCCACTTGATCAACTACTCACCAATCCGTATCAAGAACCGGTCCAGTGTGGCCTCGAAACAATGGAATTTGTTCTGGCAGACGACCCTTTTCATTCAAAGGAATAACAGCGAATGCGCCTCCACCACTAGCTTCCCAATTGACCGAAAGATATTCAGGGTTGGCCTATGTTCGATGATGAGTTACCTTCCTTCCTCAAATCTATGTCACTTTTCCAAGTCATTGGTTTCCCACCTTGATTAAATTGGTATCCCAAGCATTGCGACTGATATGCAAGTTATCGTAGCATGCCTCCTTCTTGGATGATTTACCAAAGACATGTCCTATTTGATCGATCGGTCAGCGATTGCTCTCGTGCCTCTCTCCTCGGGGATATTGTAACAAGGCTTACGATATTTCGACGCGCGCACAAAACGACCAGCCATCCCGGCTCATACAAATGATATGGAAGGAAGAAGGGGATCAAAGTTATTGAAATGTAGGCAATTAAGAAATGTTGAGGAGGAAATTCAAAAAAAGAATGTTTTAATTCAGTTTGTTGTTTGTTTTTTTGTTACTTGTGAGGGGATGATTATGCGAAGCTCATCCAAAAGTCTTTTTGATGATGCTACCTAGGTATCTATCGCTTTGCAGGCTGTAGGTAGGTGATAAATGATGGTGAAACTCAAATTCTAGCGGCGAATGTTGCAGTTTCGCAGTTTCGCAGTTTCGCCGTTTTGCAGTTTATCAACAGTTTTAAAGACTTGCTGCGCCCGCCAAAGATTACACGGGGTTTTAAAGTTCACCACAATGGGAAATCACGGGCCCCTTGTCAATATCGTCTCATATTAAATATGAGGAGAGTCGAGACAAAGGGAATGGCTTCAACCCCTTTTTTCCTATTTATGATGTTATGTTCTTTGATGAACTGCATTAATTTTATCTATTCCACACCCAGTATGGAGTACGAGTTCCTTGCTATGCTTCGAACCCACCGACTCCTCCTAGCGCCCACTTTCTGCTGCATAATTCCCCACCAACCCACCAACAACTCTAAGTAGCTGGTATTCCTCCACAACTTGAGTAGAGAACATATACTCAGAAATTCCGCATCCTCTCAACAACATACATTGGACGCGTGGTCTAATGGTTATGATATTTCGTTCACAGCATGTGTACATACGTTCGAGTCCAGTTTCTTGGAGTCCTGCACCGAAATGGTTCTGAGTTCGATCCTCAGCGCGTTCATCTAGTTTTGCTGCCTTTTGCTTCCCTTTTACGCTGTTTGGTGTTTGAGCGTTGTTTTTGATGTACAACGTCTATGTCTTATTGAGATGACTCCAGCTCCGGATGGTTTTCGAGGTTTGTGCTGTCTGGTCTTCATTGACCTCGGAATTGGTGGAATGCCCTGTTACGTAATTTATGCACGGACCATTGCCGCATATGCTTCAACGATGGACGAAATAAAGTTGCACGCCACGCAAACCTTATAGTCACTAGGTAACGTTCTGCTTTGGATTTGATAGTGTAGTGCTTTCATTTCAATGTTCCAATTCGATTCTGATGATCAAACCCTTTTGATGTTCCAAACCAGGTTAGATGTTCAAAATATATCAATGTTCTAAGTCGGATCAGATATTCAAGCTAGATGAGATGTTCAAGTCAGATTAGGCAATCAAACTCTATCAATGTTCTATATCAGATAGAATATTCGAATATGAATATATTGGATTTGTTAAGCTAGGTTAGATATTCAAACCTAGTGAGACATTCAAGTCAGATCAGGTATTCAAACTCTATCAATGTTCGAAGCCAGATGGAATTTCCATATACTCTGAATGTTTTGAGCTAGGTTATATGTTGAAACTCTTCAATATTCCGATTCTATCAATTCAGCACATATTAAATCTGATCTCTCAATACCTACCTAGGTACTCTGCTCTCCTTTTTCTGACTCGTTTTATGTTATACACCACCGGCTCCTCTCCTGTTTTTGTGCTGCCACTCGCTAGCTAGGTATGTAGCACTTGTCTGTTTTTTTGTTTGTTTTTTTCTCATACTCTTTTAGATTAGATATCTGATTCCTGTGTATCTAGGCATCCATCTCTAATAATAACAGTAGTCGCATAACAGCAGTCGTATAATCCACAATGCAAAATCCATCTAATAGTATCCATACAAAACCTCAACCTGCCCCCTCCCCTCTCCCCTATCCATCCCAATTCTCGGTATTCACTTTGACTTCGTCTTCAACTACTCATTTATGCTAAGTGCAGAGAAGATATTGGAGGTGAGGGGTTCGCATTGCTGCGGAGTCTATCTTATTTGAGATTCGGGCTTCTTTTTTGATTGGTTGGATTGGGTTGGATTTGGATTTGTGATGGTTCGTGCAAAGTTTGTTGGGGATTTGAGTCGAGAGGTTGGATTGGTGAAAACTGGACATCGGCTTACTCGATGTAGTGACGCAAAGCAGTTGAAGATGTAGTCTGATTGTTTGTGAGTGTGTATTTGGAGACGAAGAAGACAGGAGTGGGATGTGGAAATGTAGTAGCTGTCTTTGTCGAGAGCTGAGTTGTTGCGGATACATCTAAAATCAGGGAGTATACTGGCGTTTGTTCAAATTGTTGATTAAATGTTCACTAAGATTGTCACTTGTATAGGGATCAGCTATTAGAAGGTGTGCCACTGCAGCTATATATTTCATTCGCAATCTATGTACATATGTTCGAATCTACCATGCGACCATGTGGCACCAAGAATGGGTCATTACCCAGATTTCTTGCATTTACCCACTCCTCGATGACATCTGCACGCATTCCCACGGTACCAGTCTTCAGACCGGGTATATCAAAATGGTCCGCGATGTCAGAGCAAGCCCTCTGCATATGATGTGCATTTCTTTTCATCACAAATACCATCGCTCCTTCGGCATTCCTTTGGCGTTGAGGTGATACACCCCTTCGCGGCGGCGTAGGTGCAGGTGATCGGTTCATTTGCGGTGAATTTTCATTTCGGCCTTGGGAGAGAGCGAAAGCCTCGGAGTCGATTTCCAGGATGCTGGGAGACCGCTTCGCCTCCGGTGCATCGGAAACACTGGGCACCGACAACCTCGAAAGGTCATTTGCGGTGAATTTTCATTTCGGCCTTGGGAGAGAGAAAAAGCTTTTGAATCTATCTCCAAGATGCTGGGAGACCGCTTCGGTTCCGGAGTATGGGCAACACTGGCAACCGACAACCTCGAAAGGTCATTTGCTTGTGAACTAGCCCACTATTGTGGGAAGCTTGGGCTTGGTGACGGAGAGCGAAATCTTCTTCTTCATCCCTCGTCGAGCATCATCGTCGTGTGAAACGCTGAGGCGTTTCTTCGGCTTTGGTACGCCGGCTTCCTTCGGTGGGGACCGCAATCTTTCCATGAGGGCTTTCCTCCTCGCAAGGGCATCCTATTTGATCATTAGTCACAGTACTGATATTGCCTCAAGAGACAAGGCACAACGCGAGTTTGCTTACATTATTGGGGAGTCCATGCTCGTCCAACGATTCATCACCCATGATGGTACTTGGCAGTAAAACCCTAAAGATCGTCAGTTTCGTAACAACCAAAAAAGGAATCAATGTTTTTTGAGAAGATACTACATACCTTGGGAAAAGTTTTGCCTGATTGGTATCTATACCCCTTAGATCGACTGGAAATCCCAAAGATCGTCAGTTTGGCAACAAGTAAGAGAAGAATCAATAATTCCTCGAAGAAGAGATCGCATACCTTGGGAAAAGCTTTGCTTGATTGGTCTTATACCTATTACTTAGATCGACTAGATTTCTAAAGATCGTCAGTTTGGCAACAACCAAAAGAAGAGTCACCGTTTTTTGAGAAAGATACTACATACCTTAGACACCAGCTGGAGTTGGCTTTATTATGAAGAAATACCTATGGTTATTACCCTTAAGCTGGACATTGTGGTGAGGAGTCGTGGTGAGGAGTTGTAATGGTTGGAAGAATTAAGAGGTTGAGGAAGTTGAAGAAGTTGAGGAAGTTGAAGAAGTTGAGGAAGTTGAGAAAGAAGCTAAGAAAGAAGCTAAGGAGACTAAAGAAGACCAAAGAAGATTGAGGAAATCAAGGGAAATTGAAAGTTGAAAGTTGAAAGTTAAGAAGGCTATCCATACCTACTTAAAAATCCTCAGCCGAGGGAGAACCAACTCATCTTTAAAAAGTGAAGGAGACTCTTGTAATCATGTGACCGGACACCTTGAGGGCACAAGCTAGACTATCCTATCAATTCGTATCATTGAGCCAAGTTATATTAGACAATCACTCTCATTGCCGTGCTCTAAACCATTCAAATTACAAAGTAGACTTTCCAAAACTATTTCCTAGGGTGATTCCATATCCCTTAAGTATCAGAGACAAATGCGATGGGAACTTTTCCTCTACTCTGCACTTCATCGCTGGTAGGATATCGTGCTTCCTATCTCATGTGATGAAGGTTTGCTTTATGAATGGGAAGAGCTTGTGTTTTTACATACCTAGCTAAGATTGACGACTTATAGTGTAAAATTTCAATCGAAACTTCAAATGAATGTGAATTTGAGATCTAGTTTTCTGAAACGTGGTAAGTGTATGTGATTTGAAAATCTTACATGACCCATTCACAAAATTTGAAATATTCAATTTATTCAAGATTGTAATGAACGCTGATATATACCTGACAAAAGCCCCAACTCCTTGATTTCCTTGCTTACAAAAGCGCATCATCACCTCTATCTCCATTAAGCTTTGCCTTGGTCATCTCGCTCTGTCCAGCCACCTCGTCACTTCCCACCGTCGCCAGATACTTCTTAAAGTTATCACTCATATCTACAACCTTCTCGAAATGATCCCGTCTCAATTCCACTTCCACTTTTCCATCCTCGTTTGGTCCCTTCTTCGTCTCGGCTTCGTATTCGGCTAGTGCAACTGCGGTTTGGAACGCATTACGGATCTCACGACCATTCCAATCAATATCTTTGAGTACCTCATCCGAGAGAATGTAGCGCTTCGCAGCACTCATGATGGTGATTTCATGTCCGCGTTCCAATCCTAGCTTGGTGAAAAATTGAAGCCAGATTCTCTTGCGGCCTTCGCAGTCTAGAGGGCGGTATCCAATGTACACGTGGATGCGAGAGAAGAAGGCTGGATCAAAGTGTCCCACGCGATTGGTGGTGAGGAAGAGAATACCTCTGTAGTATTCCATCGCTCGTAAAAAGACAGATACGAGTCCGTTACGTGTGAGTTCGGAAACTTCACGACGCTCGAGATACACATCGGCTTCGTCGATTAACATGACGGCGCCCCAGATTTCGGCTAATTTGAACCATTTGCTGAGGGATTCTTCGACGCGGAATTCATCGGTTCCGATATCACCACAGGTGAGTGAGAGGAGGGGTCTTGATGTGAATTCGGCTACACATTCTGCGGTGTAGGTTTTACCAGCACCGGGAGGACCGTGCAATAAGAAGATTTGTCCTTCTCCTTTGTTGGGGATAGGATCCGCTGACCAGGTTGTTTCGCTTCTGCCAGCTTTCTTGGAGGATGTGTATTTGTGAACGAGGGCTTTGATCATTTCCTGTTTTTCGTTTGGTAAGACGAGATTTTCGATAGCCGAAGTGTAGAATTTAGGAGGTTGACAACAATCGACGTCGAGAGCTTGCCATTTCTTAGACTTGAGATCGAAACCCATGATACGACGAGGACAGAGGAAGTACTTGTGTCGGGAAACAACTCCATTTGCGTCGGTTTCGGCAAGCGAAGGTGCTTCGCGGGGTTCGATATTTTCGTACTTGCCCCATCTTGTGTTGGCCGATGCAGCTAGTCGTTTAGAATTACAATCTGAACAATTGCAGTTATAGTGCAAATCTGCAAGAATACCAGAATCGTCATCATCGATACCGAGGACTGGAGCTGGATGTTTCTGTGTTTCTTGCCAATCGGCGTATGTGTAGAAAGCGCTTTGGTCAACCACGACTCGGCCCTCGTGGAAACGCTTTGGCTTTTGTTCAACTGGCATACTGAAACCTCTGTAGTCCATTTGTTTACCCATCAACATACTGTAGAATTTCTCTCCACGGTCTTCGAGTTGTTTTCGTGGAGATAGGGCAGGATTGCTGTCGATGTAGTGGGCAGGAATGACCTTTAAGGATGTGACTTCGCGCTCGCCTTCAAATGGCGCGATGGTGACCTCATGAGATCGACGTCCAACGAATCGGCCATCGAAATCTAGATACCACATCTTAACTTTGAGAGGCGATGGCTGTCCTGGTCTGGTATTCTCTGTGGAGTTTTCACACCCTTGGAGAACGAAACCAGCACGTTGCTCGTCGAATTGAGCGTAGACATCCATTCCTGGCTTGAACAACATCCATAACATCTCAAACGTTACTACTGGATTAGCTCTAGCATGTCGGTCATCCTCCAACTTTAACTTCTCTTCAAAGTTATCCTCAAGATACTTCTGAAGGACGCTGATGTGGTGACTGGCTTCCGCATCGTCACATTTCTCTTTGTATTCTTGAAGTTCCTTTCGGTAATGGACAAGAATTCCATAAGGTTCCTTGATTGAGATAGTGTCACCAAGTAAGGATTGTCCGGGATAGTATTCGACAATGGATCTTAAGGCTTTCATGATGTGTGGAGAATGAATAATGAGTTCTTTCTCTTCCATAGATCGTTCGTCGAAGTCATTTTCATCTTTCATCTCTGATGATATCACATTTTCATCATCTTTGTCCTTCTTATTCTTTTTCTTGCCATAGATGGTAGGGAACCAAATAGTAACACTGTATAAGACTTCTAGAATAGGTATTTCTGAATCGCGATATCTTGAAAATGTTAGTGTCTGAAGGGAGAGCCAACAATGGATTAACATACGTAGTTTTCTTCAACTTATATGGTGCTGCCAACTCCTTTGTTCCTTTGATTTCACCACCTACATCCTTATACTGGACTTTGTACAAGATCTCTGGGCATTTGATATCTTCGTCCTTGCCTGCATCGCTTGATGCTTGGGTGGAAGTGCTAGCATCCTTCTCGACCTTGACGACTACATATTTCTCGCCATCTTTACTTGGGATCTCGTTGGAATGCATGATTGAGAATATTGTGGAGAAGTGAGAAGTGTGTGATTAGGTATTATGAAGAAAGAAGAAAAACGAGGAGGATGAGGAAGGATGAGAAAGGATATGAAGATTGGGACGGATTGAACTGAGGAGTATATAAATATTAAAAAGCTGGACAGTTCAAGCAGATGAGATAGTAGGTTTGGTGAAATTGTGCTGAAATTTGTGGAGTACAAGTGGTGTTTACACAGGCAGCACTCGCCGCAGCAGTCAGCCCGCAGATGAGCACCACACCGGCCTTCTCCCATTCGTTGGAGATAGCAATACATTGCCTATCCAATTTGTTGTCCTCCCCGCCCGCATTGAATACTTTGACTCACCGTGTTGTCTAGGCAAAGGATGAACGTTTTCATTATCGGTACATACGTGAATGTGGCGGCTCTTTGTATGCAACTAGTAGCCCTAGGTGGTTTTTACGATATTTGATTGGCCCAAGCTGGTTTCGCGAGGCAGATTAGTGGATGAATGCCTGGGATCTCCGCTATATCGCTCAGCCGTAGATTTACGTGGGGTATCGTCAATGGCCCCGAATCCTTCAATGATATCCGATCATGATCAGTGGTAGGTAGAATTACGAGCAAGTACTGCAGTTACGAGGGTGGCATCATCTCATTGATAGATACCCATAGAGAAGGTAAGATTGGTTACTAAACGTAATGCCATTCGGTTCTTAAAGACGACAACTGTCTTGAGCCATTCAAGGTTGAATGTTATGTGAAATTCATCAAATATAAGTATTGATTGCTTGACTCGATATAGGACAATGGTGTAGTCTCGTTTCGTGAATAGAGTTGGCAATCATAAAATGCCTCAACTTGATCTCTTCGGAAGACCTTATTACGATTTCAATATGGGATGCTTCACAGGAATTGTTTTACTGGGCCTCGTTTTGCAGGGAGCTTCCGTACAACTTGAAGATTCCACAACTTGAATCTTGCTGTGTTCCCACTGGTTCCTGTTTCCAGTTCCACTTTCACGATGATACTGGTGGTCCGGGCCGTCTAGCGTATGAGTAATACCTCGTGTTCACGTAAAAGACAAGGCAACCGAACAGATCATGGCCGTACAGCATCAGATAGTTGTGATCGTGTCAAAATCATATATTCGCGATTGAAAAACTCATCGTTGCCACGCTGGAAGAGTTTGCATAGACTTTTCAGGTAAAGTCCTTGAGAATTTCTGCATCGTCGTCCTAGATACATGGATACCGGTCTGGGCAAGTACTCAGCTGAATCTCATGTCGATATCACGACTATATACAGTACTCGATATATCAGAGCCCACTCGGACGTCCCAAACATAGAAGATCCTGAGCCCAAGACAGATTCACATCTTATGGTGGAAGCTCTCGCGTGGTAAACGAAGTTGATTCGCTCGAATGATTGGGCTTTTGGTTAAGATTAGCAATGGCCTTGATTGGTGCGCCGAAGATTGACTATTCGTGTCCGTTGTTCGAGTGTATAACGGTTGAATGCCATGGTCTGGAGAGATGAAGGGATATTGCTTATCAAAGCAAGTAGGTAGGTAGGTAGGTATATGGTATAAGAAAGCACAATATTTTGAGATTTGCAGAGTCCACGAGTAACCTTAACCTTATATTGTGGCAGTGCTAGCTAGAATGGCTGAAGTACCGGCTGGTAGAGCTAAAATTAGAGATGATCGGACCTGGACTTATATTAATCCGGCAGAATCTCAACCCAGTCGGACACAATTTCCCCCTTCATCATCGTTTCTTACTCACTCCGTTTTATACTACGAAAAAGCCATTTCCAACCATCACCATTCTCATAACGCAACTCAAGGGGTATTCAACAATCCCGAAAACCCAAGGATCGAGAATTGAATCCTTTCGCGAATGCCTTCCTTCCCGTCTTGCAGATCATGTAAGCAAATAGGCTACCCATTTATCTCGTGGGATTCACGAGCACTCCCGGTAGGCACGATCACAATCCAGATATCTGACTAATTATTTCTATGTTATCGAGAATTTCACTTTTTTGCAATATACAGTAACACATCAGATCTATGCGAAATCAAAGCCTTCTTATCACGGTCGCATTCATGGTCACTTGTTGGCCCTTGGCCTTGATATCACCGATCCATCAACAAAAGGAACCCCCACCAAATGTCCTGAATCTATTTTCTCCTCCAAACTATTGATTTGAAAATGTAACCACCATACATTACTGTATCATAGCCTCAAAGTAGTTCTTTCTTGATTTGGTAATCAAGCCATATAAATTTCGTTGGTAAGGAAGTAAGCCTTACGGTCCGTTCCTCTACAGAATTCTGCACGAATTATTTAGCCTCTCGTTTATGGCGGTTCTTCAACTTGATTTTAGAGATACACGCCAAGTCTGACGTGCAGACACTGCTGCGCCTATAATTGTTCTGATTTTTGGTGGGATATCCCACTCTATTTACTCTATTATTGGCCATAAAGCCTAAAAGTGTGCGCCAAACCGCAGTGAAGCGCTTAGCCGATCTTCATGGAGGGGTTATCTCAAGTTGGTGGGAGATATCTAGGAAGACTCGGCCAATTTTTGGGATATATTTGACACTTTTTTCTTCGTTACATTCTTTGATTTAGCCAATGTTCTCCTTATCTATGCCTTACTTGTATGGAGTTTCCAGTTTTTAATCTTCTTTTACCCTTTTGATTTTAGGTTTGAGCGTTTTCTTAGAGTGATAACATGGTCTATACTGAGTCCAAATTTTCACATCTTTCATACTCTACCGTTGGTCATGGTAGGACGGATTCCCCAACATTCATCGATGATGCTTTCACTCCTGTATCCGGAATTGGAGTTGCCGTACCCTATCCCGTTCTACAACGAACATTTCTGTTGGACCCCACGCCCCCACCAAGTCCAGTACATCAAAAATTCAAATATCCATCATCTGCCTCTTCATCAACAATACAAGGGAAGCAAGATCTTATAACATTTGACAAACTTCCAGAATGGAGTCAGGATAACCCCCATATCCACTCCGGATATCGACAAACATCTCATTCTGCTTCCACCTGTTTGCATTCCTGTTTCCAAATCCATAATGAAACTTTCAATATATGGTCTCATTTCGTTCCTTGTATCTTATTCATTATTCTCGAAGGAATCATTATGTATTATCTCAATACGCGCTACCCTAATGCTACCATCAAAGATCACATCATTTTCTCGTTTTTCATTCTCTGCGCAACAATATGTCTAGGCATCTCGGCAATTTTCCACTCCCTTATTTCACATTCTCAAAAAGGCCGCGATCTATGGTTAAAACTCGATTATGTGGGGATTGTCTTTCTCATCATTGGATGCTTCATTTCAGCTGTATATATGTCTTTATTTTGTCAACAAACTCTACAATATGCTTATTGTGGAATGGTAAGCTGTCTCTTTCCTTTTCCATTTCTCTTTACTTATAAAATGGATAGATTCTAGCAATGTCAAGCATGGCATTAGGTTTTCTCCTTTTACCATCTTTTCAAGGTCATCGATGGCGTTCTTTTCGTGTAGTAGCTTTCTGTGCAACAGCTGTTTCGGTTCTCATTCCTTTCGTCCATACAATAGCGCAGTCTGGATGGGACAAGGCGATGGAGCAATCGGGTATGCCGTATTACTTCGCAGAAGCATTACTGCTTTTGGTCGGTGTTATTTGTTTTGCTGTATGTTTTCACCTTTCCTGTCTTGGAGGTGCAAGTTAAGAAGACTAATAGAAAAGTAGAAACGATGGCCAGAATCGTGGATTCCAGGTAGTTTTGATCTATTGGGTAATTCGCATCAGATATTTCATCTGCTGGTTGTATTGGCCATGGTGTTGCATTTGGTGGGAATTTTACAGGCGTTTGATTATAATTATGCGAAAGGGGAATGTAGAGGGACTAGTTCATAGGATGGGTTTGGTATATATGGAGTTATGGAATGGTGGAAAATGAGAGGAATTGTATTATAAGGCTGTACTATATGTATGGAGCTGTGAAACGGTTGGAAAATGGGATAAAGATGTATAAACTGGGAGCGAGGGGGTTGGGCTGTGGTTTACACACGAGGATTTTATTGTGGTAATTTTGAGACGAATTCATGAGGGATAGGATGAATGGGACGAATTGGAATATAGATATGGGTATTGACGGACGAATATGTATTGGATTGGATTGGATTGGATTGGAAAAGATAAAGTAGGATCACATACCCTCGAGGTATCTTTTGTGTGATTTATGAGGACTGGAGATGAAAGGATATGGGAATGAGGCTGAGAATAGGGAAGGTATCGCATTGTATCTTCAGCTTTATTCGGAAGCGGCAATGAACATAGCCAAACAAGCAATCAGTAGTTCTCTTGAAGTGATATTTGGATTGATGTGAGGAATAGACTCGATGACAGTAAACCAAATTCTCGAGCCCACCAATTGGTACTCGCTTCAAGCACGAATCCAATGCAGCAGAGACATGAGGAGAACATATCGTATGATCTTAAAACATACGTTTTTCCCCTTCGTTTTCGAATTCCCTATACCATCACATGCGCAACCACGATCAACCCCATTTTACAAAGATTACGGAGACCAAAACTATCGTCCAAAAAGCCTAGGAACCCGTCCCGATCTTCCCCGTTATATCTTCTGCCATGTCCATATCGTCCGATCACGAAAATCATGACTATAATGGAATCGACCTGCACACAAGACCCAGGTATAATAAATACGACTTGACAGATAACGCTCTAACGGACCCATATTCCCCGCGTGGGGTACTGGTGCAGATAATATAATGTAATCTTACCACGACGGAACCACGGCTTCTGGAACGTGATTTTTCCTTCCGTTGTCCCGCATACATGTTCCGGATATTGAGGCTATGGAGTTGCGTACCGGATGGTAATAGGAAAATGAGTTAATTCATGCCACGTTCTCATCACATGTTAAAGTTAATGTTGTGTTTTCGCGACCTTAAATGCTAGAGTGCTTTTACTAGGTCGTTTCATGTGTACTCCGTATCGATAGCTTGAGACTATGCGACTACAAGAGGAAATGCGGAGGGCATGACTGAAGATGTGGTACCAATTACGTGCTTGCCCAACAAGATCGGAACACATGCCCATCAATGTACTGGGGGAAACAAATCGGGCGCGGGAGAATCGATTGATAGTATCAAGGTCGGTATTTCTCGGTATTGGCAACGCATTCGATTACTGGCTGGCTTTGCCTGAGGGTTCGAGGATCTTTCTAGAATACACCATGATACGATAATATCCCATGTGCTGTTGTATGCACAAAGGGGGATAAAGGGTGGGGCAGCTAAAGGTACAGCAAGGACCTACAGGAAGGACGAGGACGCCTTACGTGTGACGACCCAATACCACAGCCAACCATCAAAATCAAAGGTTTGGTATACACATTCCCATGATCAACGAGTGTTTCAATTGCTAAACCGCAGTGAGGAGTGTTGGTCACATCCACATCGTTTCATCGGCACATTACGTAACAAGGTCTGCATTCGCTCGCTTTTCACTCCCTATTCTCTTGCTAAGAATCATTCTCTAGTCACACTGAGTATCACAGGTACTCTTTACTAAATCACACCTCCGGAATATAATTGTCATGCCAATGATAGCACACTCGTTATATCATTACACCGATACACGTGTCAAGAACATTTCACAACGCGCAGCTGAAATGTCCTCCTCGCATGTTCTGTTTGGAGTGTTGGCGTTAGCCCCTGAATTCTATTCTCACATCATCCACGTCCAAGTGGTTAAGCCCGAGAAAAGAACAGAAAGTTAACTAAGATGCAAGGACATTATGATTATGCCCAATTCTACCTTTCAGGGCAAGATTTGCCACCTAGAGAGGCACGGTTAGTTCCGGTTGTGCAACCAATGGAATACCTATAAAGTTACATGGCACTCCTGCATTATGACATACATATATACCACACACTCTGATATCTCCTGAAAGTTCTTGATACTGTATTGTGATATCATACTCAGAGCAGATCTCAGCATACTTATCAATTCTTATATCTCGAATCAATCCGTCGTCTAATTAAATCCCACGTTGCTTGTTATCAAACACTTTTTCATCTAGAAGCGTCTCTCTCGTATTTGTTCAATTATTCTTATTGAATTCAAATACTTGAGTAAATAAACAAACAAACAACGCTTAATCAAAATCATTAAATACACCATGGCGAAATCATCAATCTCATCCTCATATTCATCTACACCGTCATCATCTTCCTCGTCAGCATATAAAGTAGGACCCTCAAAACCCTCATCCTCAAGGTAAGTCACACAAATCATTTCTCTCTCACTCCCATCAAGATCAGCATTAACACCCTTCACAGCGCCCATCCTCCCTCCTACAAAATTCTCTCCACCCTGATCTTCCCAAACACTCCCCAAAAACATCACACCGTTGGTCGGGGGACGCCTGGCAACGGCATCACTCCCTGGATGAACAGCGGTGATCTTCGAATTCTAGGGGGACGAAGAGGAAAATTGGATCAAGTGGATCCTGAAAGTTTGACAAGTTTTTGTTGATCTTCTGACATGTGAATTATTCATCGCGATGTGGAAAGAAGATCGTGGGAGATGAGTAGGTGGACCACGGGAAAGAGGAAAAGGTCAAAAGAAGCAAAGTTACGATTGTATGAATTTCACGAGCAACGATCTGGAGTTATGTAAATGGGAAGGAAAGAAAAGGGATGGGACAGAAAGATGGAAAAGTGTTTATTTTGGTGCATCAACATTATTTGGAAGGGCGTTCTATGACCTAGCTTGAAGCTCCGCATTATCAGGTTTAAGTTTGTAGGTTACTTTTTGATAGAGAATATGTTCCATAGCATACTCTCACGTTTGGATTTGGATCGAGATTTTCGATGGATGGGTTAGCGAGGTGTTTGGAAATTGGGATGTATTTATATGCTTCAAACGATTAATGATAAAGATACCCTGAGATTATTCGAATCCATTGAAAGATTTTCTATATATGAGAGAGAGGCTTTGGATTTGTTTGCAAGTCCAATCACCGCGTTCAAATGGTCTGAGACAAGGAAATCTTACATTAACTTTGCCGATCTGCACACCATGGCGAGAAGTAATATCAGATCAGACATGCAACAAAATCTCCAACCCAACCTCTAACAATTGCCACGAGATCTATCGATATGCAACAAAAGAACTGAAAATATAATTAGAAAAATGGGGCACTGTCATGGCGTGGAATAAGATATGCAACAAAAAATATGCTAATGATCGGTTATGTACGCTCCGCCACGAGGATATCTCACCGCTACAACAAACAAAACAAACACGGGCTTGAATCAAACGCTAAACTACCTGGGTACGTACCTCGGTCTAGAATTCGATTTTGGGAGTTTGTAATGTGAGAGCTAGATATGCATGAAAATCTAATATAGTAAAGTACTATTACAACATGTGTTTATTACACCGTGGCAAGGTCTTAGATATGCAGTAGAATATTGAAGTTGTTGGCATTGGTCTGGGAGGTCTAATTCCACCCACCCATGGCGGCGAAGAGACGTGCAACAAAAGAGGTGAATACAAGGGAGAGGAATGTTCAAGAGCTAAAAATAGGAGTGTATTCCGCCACCGGAGATTGCAGACGTGCAACAAGAGAGCTAAACCCAAGATATGGTAGGAGCTCAAGAGCTATAGTAAACGCTATTTCCCGCCACGGCGGATTGCAGATGTGCAACAAATACCCGTTAGGTCCAGGGACTGTGTCTCTAGTCCTATAATAGTGGTATGAGATGGATGTAGTGATGTAGCAAGATGTGCAACGAAAATGTGAATATAATTTATAGAATTATCCGCCCCTTTTCCTTTCCCGTCCCCAATCCCCATATCTACATTTAGAATCAAGTAATTTTCGATTCCACCGTGGCAATATTGAGATATGCGACAAAAGCAGTGTATATATTGCACCGTAGCAGCTGTCAGATACACCAGAACTTCAAAGTCTGATCTTGATCCATCGGATCCGGCAGTGTTCAGCCTCATCATGGTAAGTTCTTACAAAAAGATATATGGAATATAAGTGCAATATGATATCTCACCGTATGAGAGTTTCAGATATGCAGCAAATCGCCAGATATTCAAGAACCAGTCTCGAATTGATGGGTTCCGCCATGGTCCAATTTTAGATATACAATGACAGCTGAATAACCTATTGCTTGGATTTTCCAATTCTTAACGTGAATATCAATTACTTTTCTTCCAATTCCACCATGGGAAATAATGAGATATGCGACAAAATCTTGTCTTTTCAGAACCTTGTACTCCACCGTGGGACATTGAGATCCTCTGACGCGTCATACAAAGTTACAAACCCAAACCCAAATCTAGGAACCAGTTCCACACGGCAACATATTGATTGATAGACAACAAGGTTCTCAAGACTGGTTGAAGAAGAATCTCACATTCCATCGCGGAGAATCTTCAGATATGCAACAAACCGTCTGTCTATTCGAGATCTAGATCTATGCTGAAGTGAAGCACTTTCTAATCCCACCATGTAACAGTATCAGATATGCAACAAGAATCTCAAAACCGATCAATATCCCACCATGGAATGGAATGGAATCAGATATGCAACAAAAGTCTAGAAATAGCTCATACCCAACACAGAGAGTTGCGGATGTGCATCGATCTATGAATGTGGAGTGGTAGGCTCTACGCTGTGGAAAACTAGACATATACTAGGTAAATAGGTAACCGTTATAATCGTCGGATATCTAGATATGCAACAAACGAGCATGCACATTCGAAGACCCGTACAATAGGAGCGAGCTTAAAAGCCCCCGTTTACCGTCATGGAAAGATTTCAGACGTGCAACAGAATTGATTCTTCTTTCGGACACCTTAGAAGATTGAGAAGGATATATACAGTTACCCCTCGCCCCATCATAGAAAAGTATTAAATATGCAACAAGAATCTCAAAACCGATCAATATCCCACCATGGAATAGAATAGAATCAGATATGCAACAAAAGTCCAAACCTAATAAGCCATCCACTTCCCACCAGAGCAGATCGCACTCAATCCTGATACCGATCTAACATACTACGGCAGAGAACTAACTGGTAAACTCTAACCTCCACCGCGACAAAAATCCCGAATATCAATAGATTCCAAAATTCCACAACGAGATGAGAGGGAACACGCAACGAGAGTCCCGAAAAACAGACTAGGCTCCACGGTGGAAGACTTAGATATGCAACAAAAGGTCAAGAAATAAACCAGCCTAAATCCACGATAGAATATTTCAGACATGCAATATAGCGCGATATATGAGTCCCGCCATGGGGGCCTCGGGGACCAGCGAAATACCACCGGGGGGACGGAGTGAGATAGAACGAAAGTGCCAATGCTGCGTCGCGGGAAATTGTTAGATATGCAACAAAACCAAACCAAAGTACCTAGTGACTACTAATCTTTCACCGCGACAGAAATTCAGATGTGCAACAGAAGAAAAGGTGTAGATTCAGGTTCAGGTCTAAAGTTAGGTCCTGGTATATACTTGATTATAAGTTTTCAAAACTATTTTTGTAAGATTTCCGGAAGCTTTAGCGAGTCGCGTGTCGCATCTTGCGACAATCTTCGCTCGTCTTCTTTTTTATGCCCTTCTCTTTCAACTGTATTGTCCGTACCCTGTCTCAAAACTCCGTATACACAATAACTTTCCTCCTATCTACCCCACAACCCTTTCCATAAACAAACATCTAGCCGTCCACACCCTCCCCTCCTCATCTTTTTCCGGCCACATCCCATCCTTCATTCCCACAACGCTATACCCCCTCCTAGCATACCAATCCTGTCTCTCCACCGGCTGCTTCTTTATTTTTAGCGCCGCATTCCGCTCTTCCTTCCCCGGATATTCATTCGCTATAACTTCTAGTAATAACTTTCTCGCAGAAATCGGGGGCGAAGAGGCAAGTGTCTCGATTGTATCCATAGTTGCGCGGCCTAGACCTAAGCTGCGCATGGCGCCGGAAATGTAGAGACCAGATATTTTATAGGTGGAGGAGGGGGAGGAGGAGATGGGAGAGGATGGTTGAACTTCGAGGGCTATGTGGCCGATGGGGAGGAAGGAGTGGGGTGGTGAGGCTGGGGCACGAGGGAGTGCGTTGAATGTTGTTGCTGAATCGATTAATGGTTCTGATTCCAAGGGGAATTGAGTTGTGTGGAGCTTATGAAGATCATCGCGAGAGACGGTGGTAATTGGTAGGATCTTGGAGTATGTTAGATTTGTTGGATAATTGGAATGGAAATACGTACGATCCATTGAAGAGTAATAGCGCCCTGTCTCTGTTTTTCTCGCCATGATTCTACATATTCTGAGTTCCAAGTACAGGCTACTCGTTGATTGAATAATCTCTCGACATGGGATGGAGAATCTGGATCCCAAGGAATGAGGTCGACTTTTGCGAATTTGGGGGATGGGGAGGAGGGAGTGGTGGGAGGTATGGCCATTTTTGTGTACTATGAATGGGCGGTAGAGAAGGAAGAGGAGAACAAGAATAGCAATTGGAGAAGAATTCGAGACTTAACTATACTATCGTGCTCTCACCTTAACTACTTATAGACATCATGAAATGACTCATAGATTGCTTATGATTGCTATCTAATGATAATGAGGATTTGACTTCCACATATGATAATCCGCATATCTCCTAGAATATGCGAGATCGAAATGTGACATCGAGAGAGTGGGGGAAGTGTCTTCTAGCTTTAATGAACGATATCTAATCGTAAGCAAATCGGCAAGTCAGATGTCCAATTGCATCTTGGTCATTAGTGCTTGATCCGGGGATCTGGGGAGGATACTCAATCAAAATCTACCTATAGTAGCAGGAATTTTGATCGAACCATTAGAAATTGAGGAACGTGGAAAGCTAGTTGTCGTGATGTCAAATGTAGGTCGTGCCTAAAATGAAGGCTCACATTTGATGTCGCCGGGTTTAAGTGGGTCGGATTAGAGAACAATAATTGGTTGGGCTTCCACCATTTTAAGACGAACTATTTTCCAGAAAATCCGAAGAACATACGGACAAGAAGCTAGGTGTTTGATAATCAGAAGAGAAAATTAAATACTTCAAGTCACGACGAATCAATTAAATACTTGACTTTATATGGATATCAAGAATATTTGTGAAATAAATGTAATTCTTGCCAGAGTATTGTGTGCATACAAACATGCGACTCAATGGCTCATGTCTTCAATTGAAGTGACGTGAAGTCTATCTAGATGGGTCTTTTTCCGGAACCAACATCATCTGGGTGCAATTCTGCCTCCCAAGCCCAATTTCCGAAACGCCATCGCTATGTAAATGTAAAAGCAAATCTTCAATCATAGTTCCATAAACAAAAGATATCCCCCGATGAAGAATGAGAAGAGTATTCCCTCCACATCGTCTATAACCAGACCAAGTTCCCAACTGCAACCACTCCAATCATAGCCCACATCCATTCCCAATTCTTCCACATCCCCAAACCTAGAGAGCTAGCACCGCTTTTGGAATCACTACTGGCGGTTAAAACACTCGTACTAACGTTTGTCCTTCCGGTAGTTTCCCCATAAATTCCATTCATGATATCCGCGGTGTCGATACTAGGTCCTACGTTGAAGAAATCTACCAGGATAAAAGTTGGTTTGATGCCCCACTCGCTCTTGCACTGCTTTGCCTGAGTTCCCAGTGCACCTGTTGTGTCGGTAGCGGCGGAGTTCGTTGTCGTGATATTGCTTACATCTGGGATTGTGATACCAAATGACTGGGCTGTGTCGGCGAAATGATTGATGAGACCCATGTAATTAGATGAGACAGCGGCGGAGGCAGAATCAACGCTGCTAGGACGTTGGAGAGTACAATTGAAGGCATCTAGAGACAGAACTCCAAAATAGGTTTCGAATACGTATGTAAATTCTGGAAGGAGATATGGATATGTGGAATCATAGTCAATACTTGCGATGAAAGTGATCAATCTCGTATTGGCAGTGATGAGGGTTTGAAGTGTTGGCCAAGTAGCGATTGGTGCGGTGGTAGAAGTAGGAGTATAGCCGTAAGTATCGATACCGGAAGATGAAAAGACGGATCCGAAGTTAGCGGCTGATTCGTCGTCGGAGTTAACAAGGATCAGAGTGACAACTTCGTTTGTATTGGCATCCATCCATGTTTTAATTTCCTTAAGAAAAGACTCAAGACTACCACCATCGAGGAGTAAACAAGATGTGTGACATAGTTCTAAAGTTCCGTTTGAGTTATGAACCTGTGCTTGAAGCAATCTAATACCGGCGGATAGAGCAACAGTAGCATTGTAAAATTGATTCCCTGATATTGAATACCCAGTCGTTGAGTCTCGAAGAAATGCAACGTCGTGGGCACCCATATGTGTTATGTTGTTATAGTTTCGACTACATAGTTCTGGCGAGTTATTACAGGCGGTTGTGCTTGTTGATACTGCTGCTTTAGCGACTGATACGGAACTAGCTGATGTTGCAACTGCAACAGATATCGACGACGATGATGATTCTTGACCTCCATATCCTCTACCACCATTTTGAGGCATGGCCTGCGAAGAGCTAACCAAAGAAAGAATTGCCGCTGCGGCAAATGCAAATGACCGCATATTTAATGGAGTAAAGGATTTCCACGAGAATGAAATAAGAGTCCTTCGTTCGAAAGAGTGATAAGGCTATGAGACGTGTTGCTCCTGAAGAAATATGACAGAGAAAACACCACAAGTGCTCAACGACAGATATATGAGAAAATTCAAACACCCAAAAATAAAAAAAATCTTGGAAAGAATGAAAGAGGCTTCAAAAGTATGGAGAAGTTTTGATCAAAGTAAATAGATTACCCATATATGAAAACTACGGAAGACGTTACGACTCGCCTCATTCTACTGCGCCTCGTTGCCTCTTTCAATTAATTCTCTTGAGATTGTCGTAAGCCAACAACATTACGAGTCTTGGAAAAGTGGACCTCATCCGTATTTGAGTAAGAATTAGAAAGGAGAACTTCCAATCAATACTTCTAGATCTGCATGAAACGATGGAAAAGTCCCGGTTTGAGGATGGTATAGGATGTCACACCGGGTGATGCTTGTTCAAGTCAAATCGTTTATACTGACGTTTGAGGTTGGTGAGAGAGCGAGGATCGTTCGTTGCATGTCAAAAAAAAAATTGGCTGGAAAGATACGAAAATCTTCCTAGAGCCGTTTCTATTTTTATCCTCAATTGAGGCGTTGAGAAATCAATGCATTGACCCAAAAAAGTGTAATCGGTACAGTCGGCGTCGCGGAAGATGACGAGGACAACTGATCAAATTGACCAATGTAAGCTTTCTCTATCACGCAACAATGGAGAATGATCTTCAAGAGTTGCAGCTGGGCCTTGAGCTGGACCTGCCACCAGCCCACCTGCCAAAGTAATCAAGTGAGTGAAGTTGTAGTTGAAGAAGGCTGAAGATGTTGATCTTATGCCAACCATATGCAAGTTCTAGCCACCGGGAATACCCCTTTCCCGAAAAGATCTAGTTTAGTAAATAGTAGGTAAGCAGACAGGAGACTAACATCATGGACAAAGATCAATGTACCAGTAGCGGTATCGAATATTTGTAATCATTGGCTGTACGAAGTATACGATATCAGACCTTCCAAATGAAAGCTCTACGAGTCTGCCTCGTCCATATATCTTAACCACATCGAAATCTGTAAGAGATTAGAGAATTTCCCATCTTCTCCACTCTATTCCGAGTCTACCGGATTCAAACCAAAGATCAGACCAGGCAATCCACAATTCATCAAACAACATCCGCTCCACGCTTCTCCTCCAGATTTTTCGAGGTTCGACAATTTTTTTTCGCGGGGTGAGGAGGTATCATATCAAGTATGCAAGTATGTGACGAGTGATCCTGTTTGATGGTTGATTTATGATGTTACCCGAGAATACGATATTGAATCTGGATGGTTCGAAAATGATTCACTGGAAAGCCGAATGGAGAAATGGATGAAACTCGTGTATGCTCACCCTGGCACAAGTTTAGTAGGGACGGCCATGATATAAGGTTGGGATCGTCCACCAACAACTGTCATTTCAAGTGAATAAACTTTACCCCCTATCACGTGCGATGTGAATGATGAAATATCTCTCATGGGCCAATGCCGATTCGTTATATTCCAGATCTTCTCTCTTGCGTATCGAAGTACTAAAACCATACCACAGTGTCAAGTTTTACGCCGTCATATCATCGAAAACATTGTGTTTTGATGCAATAGCACTGTTGAGATACATAGATTCACCTACATAGTTCTCATGTTTATTGATGCCTTAAGTTTCTCCCGCTTTGTATATTTGGCTGTCTGTGAGTGCAGCGCAGTAATCAATTCTTAGTGAGATCCTACACAGTGCTTTCTCGTGTTTCTCACCCACATTTGATATGCTTCATTGGGTTCTCGCAATAACCATGTTACATTTGGCATATATTTGAGTGCTAACTAGGTCTTTCTGGATGTCTACCGTCTTCGGGGTCTAGGGATGGCTGAAACTTTGATAGGGAGGATAGAGATGATGGGCTAGGGAGGGAAGGGGGAGGGGTTTAAAAGAAGAGAGAAGTTGGACAGGAGAGAGCCGAGTAACGGAGAGAGAGGTAAAAAAGAAAGAAAGAAGAACGCAGAGATACACGACAAGAAGGAGAAAGAAACAGAATTTACTGCAAAGGTGATGTAATAAAATAACATATATATATAACACTACTATTCTGTGTATCACTTCCCCAGAGCAATTGATCAGCCATGATGTCTTAAACTAAAAAGACCCTTCAAAATCTCTACAACCTGTGGGGAATATTCCAATCTACACATTAAACCTATCATCAAGTGAAAAGTCCGCAATATCAGTTCCAATCTACACATATAAATCTACATACATAAAAGAAGAAAGCCAAACCAAAACGCAACAATTTGCATCTGTTGATCCTTCAAGAATCAAGCATGAAGGAATAGCGGGGTCGTCGCTTTGGAAAATAAATAAATCAGATACCCCGCATCACGTGTCAATTGCTCATCTCTCACTTCGAATTCCCAACATCGATATATATCGTTCTCCAACATCCCGTTCAATATTGCCTTCCAAAAAAACAAGGGCTCACATCCATTCGGGAAACTTCAAAGATTCCTAATATTCCACATAATCACATCTCACATCGCAAACCGCGTTCCCTTGCATCAACACCAAAAAAAAAAACAAAAGAAGAAGAAAACAATGGCCTCTTCGTCTTCCGAGAGCGGCGCAATCGATTATGCGAATCTTCCTACACCTCCCAGAGCCGTTGCAGATTTTTGTTTGATACCCGTAATTCCCCTTTCAATTCCTCCTCTTCTCTTCTCTTCTTTTCTTATTCCCTGTCTCTCTCTCTTATCCAGCTATCAAGCTAACACACCATAGATCGGTACACCCACCGCATCGGTATCGAAAGAAGTAGCTGCTGTTCAGCGATTAATGAAGGCTAGTGGGTTGAGTTACAGTATGCATTCTGCTGGTACGACTGTTGGTATGTAATCTCTTCTTTCGGTTCATGCAATTTGTGACGGGTTTCCAATCTCGGGATGCCGGGGATTTCGAGGCGGAATTATCGTGATGGAAGGGGTGCTTTGAAAGGTTGCGTGAAGTGAAGCTTTATGGTTATGTGAGTCGTGCAAGTGCAAGCTCGAGTGAAACTACACTACATAGAGAGAGATGATAGTAGAAGGAATCACACTTCAGACCCACAAACAATCAAATTAAATACTAACCACTCACCCCTCATATAGAAGGTACCTGGGACGAAGTAATGCGTCTGATAGGTCAAGCCCACACGCTCGTCCATCAAAACGGTGTTTTGCGTGTTCAGACTGATATTAGAGCCGGTACGCGGACAGATAAGGAACAGCATTTTGCGGAGAAGGTTACGAAGGTTGAGAGTTTGCTTGCTGGGGAGGAAGATGGCGGGAAGTAGAGAAGGGGGAAAGGGGGTCGGATGGAGAGGTTGACGAATGGATGATAAGCGAAGGGATTTGGGAGTTGCAAAGTTGAGAATACCTGAATCGCGTTGAGGACTTGAAGAAAGGCACAGCGAATACCTAGCAATGAATAATGAATTGCAGTATACTCGGTTCGTGAATGCTACAGGTTCGGGCAACGAGGGATGAAGTTAAGAAGCGTGAAGAATGTTCATAATGTGTGTGAAAACGATGAAACGGTTTTGATCAAGGGAGCATATAAAATTATGCCTAATATGTCTTTAAACTAAAAACATGGTATCCATATCACGAAAAATATCTTTGGTACTTTCTACTCGACTTAGAATATCGCATTGCTACTGTCGGTATATTTAGGGCCCAGGTAGTGTTTTTTGGCACAGTGCATTTGCTGGCTAGCATGACCGGGATGATGCTAATTATTCGGATTGTATCAAATATTTGATGGGTATCGTTCCAGTGTGCTGAGTTATTCAATGAACATCTTCCATGGTCGATCTTAACATTTAGAAGATTTTCCGTCTTCCTTATCCATCTGTCCTCATTTGGCCTTCGCCACACCAATCGTGGTTTGAATAGAATTAATTTTCGTCTCCAAAAACTCTGCCTTCTTCGCCTCATTCAGCCAAGGTATTTCGATTTCCCCCACACAAACTCGGATCGAATCAACCAAAGCCTTAGAATTTGGAGCATCGTCTCGGATTCCAAGGAACGAAACTCGTGGTAGACCGAGTGCTGCTGCTATCCGGGTTTCGGATCCTTTAGGTAGTTGTACTAATCTCGTGGATGGTTTGGTAGGGTATGCTTTTGAGGCTGTATTAAGGAGTTGGGGAAGATGGGAATTGAAAATTGGGTGCTGATTGGAGCGGGCGACGAATATGGCTGAGAAATGAGCATGGGGTTGGCTTTGAGTACTGGAGTCGACTTCGTTAGATTGAAGCCGAGTTTCTGGTCCGGTGTTGAGACTTTCTTTGGTCTCGAGGCCTCTTTTGGTTGATTCTTCTAGCATCCGATGGATGCTATTAAGGCCTGTGACGATATAGGAAGATATTTCAGGCGATGAAGGAATATCTGAGGAGCTCTCATTTTCTGACTTCAGGTCTCTTCTCTTGCGCTTCTTGCTCCGCTTTCCTTTAGATGGAGTAATGTGATTGGAACGATATGCACCAATGGGGGACAGTAAACTACGAAAATGATTAGCCTTGTAATCACTATTGGCTTGGCATTGCTTTCGAAGAATGTTGGATAAATACTGCAGAACTCTCTGCATTCATGTCCGGTCTGGGCGATTTCAAGGAGAAGAACGACGTCAAGAAGAATCTCCTTGTAGCATAGATCCATGAGTGTAAGATAATTTCAGGTTCTTGTGCATCAGGTTATTTACACACCTGCATAGGAGCTCCACAATGGTTTCTTGATCTTTGAAAGATACTTCTGGCCTAAAACTTCAGATTAATATTGCTCCATGACAGACATATGCATACCATATGGCATATAGCATATAGCATATAGCATTGAATGTTTACTAACCAATTAGCTAATGTAAATGGAGTATCCAATTCATAGATGGTTTTGGTTTTTCTATAATCCATTTTTCCCTCTCTTTTTCTCGGAGTGGAAACAATAAGAGAGATGGATGACTGATTTGAAGGGTGAATATACTAGATGGATTATGATGGGACTATTCAATTTGATTGATTTCAACTCATTTAATCATGTGATGCAGTATGCTCGTATCGTGATGTGATTGATACTTGTAGTGTAGTATATAAATGAGCAATATGTGATGCAGATGTTCAAAACCCTATGGAGTATTTGATACATCGGTAGACCAGATAAAACAAACGTACTACCTAGCTTCCACTAAACACAATCGGGCTTAGCAGCTGCACAGAATTCTGCTTCTCTAGTGACGCATACATACCTCAGGCTTCCATTTCTGTGTTTGGCGCGTGAACTTTGTCACTCTCAAAGCCTTGCCACTTTTACATTTTGTTTCTAGGCAGCCTCATCCAAGGTCATTTTCCTGAGGAGGGATCGCATGACTCCTTGCCGCTTTAACACACACGTCAAGAGCGATGGTGGGGCGACGAAGCTCTATGACACTGATTCCTACCTAGTGGTGAACTTTTGATAAGAGTTATGACTAGGTGCTAGGTAAATCATCATCATCCAAAACCCTTTTATCATATCGTAATCATTCCAAAAATTAATTCACACAAAAAAACTTCTTCTAATATTTCAATTCCAGCTTCCTTCTCTCTTCTCTATATTGCAAAAGGATCTTGATTTTGCTATGAATAAGGAAAAGAAGACAGGTCTCCTTTGATACTTATTCACTTCACTTCAGTACAATACAATACAATAAATACATCGAGTTACCTTAGTTTTTACCTTACCTTACCTTAGTTCTAGGTAGGTATCTTTCCAATCCGATTTCGTTGATTGCAACTACGTAACACCTCCCTCTCCTCTCTCTCTCTCTCTCTCTTACTTCTCCTCCCACTACACATACACTCACTGCACACACATAACAATCTTTTAACCGTCTACTTACCACCCTCCCCAACAGATTTCTATCGGGAAAACTTTAATAAATGGTAGCTTTCGATACTACATCTTAATCGCATAATCAATCTACTTCAACCTCTTAATTCTGGTCCTCCGAATCTACCCCTCTCATTCCGTCATACGGCTGTACCCAAGAGGTCACTTCTTCAATCTCATCCCCAAATTCACCAGCCTCAACCTCGTGCGGGGAACGTCAATTCAATAAATTATTATCACCCATGCGACTTTCTTAGAGGTTTGTTGTGTGAATTTTCACGAAAGCTTCCTGCTGCTACAGCTCCTGCTGTCCTGGACAGCTTCTACCCCATTCATTCAATTTCTCAACCTTACCAAATGGACCAAGATTCAGTAGAGTCGTCGCCAGAACGTGCGGTCTCACCAGAGCCTTGTTCGACACATCCACTTCCATTTGATGATAGCGAACAACATTCTGCAAGAAAGCGACAAAAGACTTCCAGAAGTGGCTCGAGAAGTAGGTCGGTCGATACAACTCAAGCTTTAGATATTCTACCCGATTCGATGTCTTCGCATAAAGATAATATAGATGGTCACCATCATCCTCTCCCACCAAGCACTCCAACACGTCCTACCACAGCGCATTCTCAAGCTGGTCCAACATCCAGTCAAGTTACAATCAATCTGCGAACTCCTCAACATCGTTTAGAGTCGCCTTCCCCTACCTCGCCTTCTCCTATGAGTCAATCAAATATACAAAACACAATGGAAGACGAAGTTACCAGAATAAGTATTGAATCCGAGAGTGATGTTCTATCAACGGTGCCGGCTTCAGTTATTGAAACCCCCTCTTCCTCTCCTTCCGCGGCAGGAAGCCCAGAGGTTGAACTCGTTCCTATCAGTTCTGATGATCCTGAGAGAAGTCCAACCCTTGCTATCATCAATGAGGAGGAAGTTTTTCCCGATCCTCTAAATCACTTCCCTTACCAGCGTCGCGGAGAAAATTTACTCATGGCACTTAGAAGGGCTACAAACATTTTGCAATATGGTAAGGAGATCTGCGCAACTGAAAGACGTAGAATTCATCTAACATTGAGTGTAGAGCCCATTGACACGGAGGATATATTTATTCGACTTCGAAACTGGATAGATGATTTCTTGCGCTCCGCCAATTCAGACAATCGCTTGCATGGCGCATTCACCAGATATAGAGATTTTTGGTTTGCATTCTCGGACTTGATACTTGCATTGCATTTTCGAAGGTTAGCAGCACTTGCAAATACAGAGGTCGTTCCAAGCTGACTTGTGATAGTGTTCGTTTTGGACCTTTCATGTATAGAGTAAATGCACAATCCAAATCTCTAACCCAGTTCCTGTACCGATACGCCAAACTCACAGGGAGATTCCTCGCAATGGACGTCAGAACCTTAACATATGATGCAGATCAAACGTCGGAGCTCGTATCACCACACTTTCTTCGCACTTATGCTCAACTACAGAAGTTCGATACAGAATTAAGTCACATCGGAAAAAGTATGGAAGCATGTTTCAATTGGAAATGGGACGAAGATACTGCTGAGTTTCAAGCTTACTTCGAGGAGGGTGGCGGATCCATGATTCTCCTGACCAGATACGTCGAAGGCCAGTTGCGACTTATTCCAAATTATCCAAGACTATTTGAGAATTTGACAGATCCGACAAGATTGGTAGAGAGAATGAGTGCGGTTGCTTCAACTACGACTAAGAGACAGGCCGCACCCGATGTCCATGACGACGCTATGCGAAAGTTGGCCATTGGATACGAATATTTCAATATCATGTCGTCAGGATTGGATTCTATCATCGAGAAAAATGTTACTTTTTTGACTCCTGACGCTGCAACTACACATCTAAGTTGTCTCTCGTATATATTGTGGGTCGCAGCATCCGCCATTCCTCAAATAGCGAGTGCTCGATTTGAAAGTCAGAAAATGATTATTCCCGGCATTTCAGAAGCACACCTCTCCAAGGTCGCGGCTGTCGACTGGAAGGTTTCCGTCCTTCAAAAGCTCATCACATCAAGTCAGATGCAACTTCGGGTGATCGGTGTAACAACTCTCTGTGTAGACCTCGTGAGTCTCTTCGGTTCCCATCGACCAAAAGAAGGAAAAGAAGCGAACTCCAGCAATATCGCAATTCTATCCTACTTTGCAAAGTTCTTATTGCAACATAAGCTAATTGACTACATTGTTGGTATTGGGTCTCACCCCGAGATCATTAATGAAAGTCACAATATTGTTGGCTTTTTAGTAGTAACAAAAACCTACCAAGATGAGCATACCGATACTATCTGGCAAACTGTTACGACGAGCCAGGACCCGAGGGTTGTGGAAGCCATTCTAAAAATGGTAAAGAAGATTTTCCATCTATACGAATTTCCACAATGCCTCTATATCTGTCAGAAAGTTGCTGCCCTCCCAATACAGGCGTTCACTGTTGCAATGAGAGATTTTTGCGAAAGCCTATTCAGAGAACTTGCACACAAGTTGGGCCCTAGGGACCTCGACATTTCTCCCTATGAAATTTGCGTCCGTCTGATTCGTGAGTCTTCGATCACTAGCGATGACTGCCCAAACGGCTATCCTGAAATTCAAAGCTTTGCAGCAAGCAACCTGCGTGAATTGCTAGTTCACGGACCCGGTCCAGAGGCACGCAATGGTATCTACTTGAGTTGTATCAGAGACATCTCTGAAAAATCAGCCACCGCTCCTGGCAGTATATGTGTTATCAGTGCATTGCTTCATCAAAGTTTGATGCCAGATCTTCAAGCATTGACCACCCAGCATGGCCTCACAAGATTGATGGTTGATGAACTTGAATCTAATATAGCTGGACATCGCTCTCTTGCTTATGACAGTCCTGCTAATATTGCTCGTCGCGAGATCATACTACAAATCATATTGATGGATCCCGACACTATCAACGCCGAGTTGGGCACACGACTTTGGAACCTGTTGGTTGGATCTCAGTCAAATGACGCCGCCGATCGCCTAGCAGGCTGGCAAATCTTGAATAAGGCTTTCCAGAAAGTAAAATTTTCCAATAGATACCTTGTCATTTGTTTCCAGAGCTATCTGCCAAAACTGGAACCCGCGTACTTCTCGGATGGTACTTTGCTATTCGTGAAGAATGGGGTTTATTTCTGGCTAGACGAACAAGACAAGGAGTCTCAAGAAAATGATGATATCAAGCTAAACCTATCGTTTGATTCTTTCGCCATAGAGCAGTTGTGGCGTATAATCGAGAGTGCACCTCAAGGAACAGTCTATGAAATGGCCATCCAAGAGCTTGTCAGTGTTTATGTGGGTCCCTTCGTCCGAAGTCTACCTTTGATCAAAGCACGGGAGTTGCATTTGGCATTTCTGACACGATGCTTGGATAAACTAGCAAATGCTGCACGTCAATTAAAGACTTCTAGTACAGGTGAAGCCAGTGGAGATGACGAAGATATGGTCATGGTAATCTCGGAATCTCAAATTAAAGAACAGGAATTACTTTTCACTCGATCACTCGCAGCTTTGCGGACATTTCTCGCGGCTTATTCCAGCACTGCACACTTTGCCACTCCAAAGTTGCGCTCTGCTATCAAGATACCATCAGTTACCGCACATGGTACTTCGCTCACAATCTTTTATCAAGCATTTGGTGAGACTACATCATCTATCAAGAAACTCACCATAGGTGCGGATGAAGATGCTGCTACATTAGTTGCAAAGTTGCAAAAGGAAACCGATTTCACTTCTTGCAGAGTGTTTTACGGTGGAAAGGAGCTCAAACATGAGGAAGCCGAATTATGTAAGTCTGTGCAAGAACTCAATCTAAATGGACTTGTTCTTGTCAAGCGCCGTGATGAGACGGACCCTCTATTGCCGAGCAACAAAGGTCCTTTGGAATTGGAGATTACAAGGAAGTTTGATCAAATCTGGAGTTATCTTGGTATGCAAGAAAACTTGGCGGAGAAGGTACGTGTTAATACAGATTTCACGAGCTGTTGTAGTTACTAATCTTGCTTTCAGATATACTCATTCCTCATTCAGTTTCCTGTCTATGACAGAATTCTGCAGGATCTTAGCAATTCCAGCGTTCCCTATATCGAGGTGTTTCCAGTAGGACAACCATACAAAGCTCTTTATAGCCTGTATGGATTGAAGCAATATATTTCTACTCAGTCTCCAAAGGTATGCAATTCGTCCACATTCAAAAGGTACCCAACTAACTCACGAAGGGATCTGTCGATAATGATGTGTTTGATCGAGCAATGGCTTTACTAGTAGCTGCGATATCAGATCCAAGATTCCTTGACAATGGTGCGCTGCAAGCAATCAAAGAAAATCTAACCATGCATTTCATCAGCAATTTCACGTCACTCCTCAAAGGTACTCACAATCCATCCCATATAGAACTCGTCAACTAATTTTTCATAGACCCTGCTCTACCCCAATCATCGATGGATCTCATTGACAACAAGCTTTTGGACCGTCTCCTGGACTTGTTATATACTTCTAAACGAGTAACCACTACAGATACGTCAGTTCATCTAATATGGACTTGTATTGAGGCTTTACTTGAGGTTGCCTCTCAAAATTCTGCTTTGTGGACCACATTTGTCAACCATCTGAATGGCAGCACCCTTCTTGAAGATCTTCTCTTGGAGGACTTCCGCCCATTCGTCAGGAAAGCCATCTCAAAACACATTACGAGCAAATGCACCTTCAACTCCAATCCGGCTCATGTTTCACCCTCGGAAGTTTCCTATACCTTGTGGCCGATAATAGCCAGATTGATTCCCAAGGCTGTTCAGAGACCTGAGCAGTGTGAGGAGACTTTTTCACTTGCACTGACGATATTCAAAAGACTGTTGGAAACACCAATCGATTTAGATCTCAATGCAGTTGCGCAGGAGTGGGGTAATCTACTTCTAGCTCACGACAACTACGAAGACGTCGGGGTACCTGAAGCCGCTGATATGATCACACGGGGCTTAGTCGATCTTTTGCATCATGCTGTGATCACCATGAAGCAATCCGAACAAAAGCTATCCTGCGAAGCTCTAGGGGCTCAACTTTTCAAAAGACATTTATTTCCCAATATTTCAACCGACAACGATATTGGAAGTGATGGACTTGTTGCCCAAAAAATCCCACTGATAAATTCCCAAACACGGAGTACACTGTGTGCGACTGTATTTGCTCTAGTCAAAGACGATATCACTCGGTACAGAGAGATATTGCAGATTTGTGCAGAGGTTGCACCTTATGACAGCGAACGAAACAGCAACCCTTACCTTCTTGATATGCCGCCTACATTTGACAGATCGAAGTCTGTAAGATCTTCGACTGGTTATGTTGGCCTTAGAAATCTTTCTAATACGTGCTACCTCAACTCTCTGGTCACGCAACTTTTCATGAACATATCATTCAGAGAGTTTATTCTCAATTTGAATATCCCTGTTCCAGGGTCACAAAAGCTACTCTTTGAAACGCAACAATTGTTTGCTTACATGCAAAACAGTGTCATGCGATGTGTCGAACCAGCCAATTTTGCTGCATCCATTACAACTTTCGATGAACTTGAGATTGACGTCCATGTCCAAATGGATGTTGACGAATTCTACAACCTAATTATCGATCGTTTCGAACGTGAATCTTTGGACGATGATGACAAACGTAAAGTTCGATCATTCTATGGTGGTAAGTTGGTGCAGCAAATCAAGTCCAAGGAATGCCCCCATATCTCAGAGAGATTAGAAGACTTCTCTGCCATTCAATGCGATATCAAGGGTAAACAATCTCTCGAAGAAAGTTTGCAAGCTTATGTCGAAGGTGAGGCCATGGAAGGGGATAACAAGTACAAATGTGGGACTTGTGATCGTCATGTTGACGCAGTGAAACGAGCGTGTCTTACTGACGTGCCGGATAACTTGATCTTCCATTTGAAAAGATTCGATTTCAATCTTCGCACACTTGCACGTAACAAGATAAACGACTACTTCACATTTCCGCCATCAATCGATATGCGACCCTACAAGGTTGAGTATCTCATGAACGAATCGGGCGAGGTCGAAGAGGACGTATTTGAGCTTGTTGGCGTTCTTGTCCACTCTGGAACAGCAGAATCCGGTCATTACTACTCTTACATCCGTGAGCGACCACAAGTTGATGGCAAAGTCAATTGGATGGAATTCAATGATGACTCGGTCACATCTTGGGATCCAGTTTATATGGAGGGTTCCTGCTTTGGTGGTCTTGACTATGGGACTGTTGATGAGGTTCCATTCGAAAAGAACTATAGTGCCTACATGTTGTTCTACCAACGTCGCTCTACATTGATCGCTGCAGACGAACAACTTGTCAAGGAGAAGAATGAAAACCCATCGATTGCAGCTCATGAAGCTCTACAGGCAGGCCATGCAGCCATGGACAACAAGCCTGTGATGCGGCATCCATTGAAGGTAGCTATCAAGCCCCAACAAGCGAACCAGATAACTCTGGAAAACGAGCATTGTCTGCGTAAATACTGTCTTTACGACCCTGCACATGTTATTTTCATTCGAGATCTGTTTGAAAATACTAGGCATCTAAACGAGACTCTGAACAATGGGAAATGCTCGGAGCTGCATGAAGTTGAAAATAAAGCCATGTGGGTTGCAATGTATCATTTGGACCAAGTCGTCGGGCGTATGAAAGATGTCCCAGATATCGGAACATATGCAAATATCTTACGAGCACAATGCCAACATTGCGGAGAGTGCAGCCGAGACTTTCTCGATTACCTGTGTAAATGCACAGATTCTTTCCGTTTCTTACTTTTGAGATGCCCTGAAGCCGTGGTACGTTCGGAAGTAAGTACTGCAGTCCTCGGAGCAATGGTAACGGTTAAGAATGTGATTAAATATGCATATGGCTTGGGTAATAATGGAGACATTCGTGCCGAGGATCCAAATTTACTTCATGCAGTGGTTGCCGCCTTGATTCGACTATATGAAAATTTTCATAACAACATTAGAGCTTGGCCTGAATACTTCGGTTTACTCGCCAGCATTGCCAACCTCGGGAACCATGAGGCAGCAGTTCTCCTGGACTCTGGATTTCTCATGAAGGCTATCGATATCATCTGTGCGGACACTGCAGATAATAATTCTCAATTAACACGAATGCTTCAAGCGATTGCGAAGAGAAACTTGATACAAAGACCAGTCTCGTACGATAGCGTCATTGACCTTCTATCTCGACTCATCTCAACTTGCGACCCAATGGCTCCTGAGTTTGATCAAGCCGATTCTCGATTCAAGCTATCCTTTGGTGATCATGCATTGCCGTTCTCATGGGATGAAAGAAACCGAATCAATTACCATTGGACGAGGACTAATGCCCACATCCTCACCGAAAAGCTTCTCATGATTAATCAGAACCAGCACGCGACGAAATTGATAATCGCGACACTGCTACACTTTCCGGTTTCAGAAACTTTTGATCTTGACCGATACATGTATTGTGCGATCACTCACGGTATCAGAAGAAGCAGTCAGTCAGGATGGGGTCCATTTCTGAGAGCCGCAATATTATATTGCGAGCATTCAGAAAATCCAAAAGCGATTCATGACACGGCTCTTCATGTTGCCAGAAATGCTAACCACATCGAGAATAATGATGGATCAGAATATCTCCAATTCTTCAAAGACCTCCTCAATTTGCAAAGCAACATGAATGACATTTCTCAAGAGGAAATCACAAGAATATGCCTCCGTTCGACTCGTCATTGGGTCCCTGCACTTCTTACTCATTACGAAAGTAATGTCAGATCTGATACCGAAGACTTCCTTGGAGAATGGATTTTCAATTTAGGAACTGAATTGGACCCCGCAGACGAAACAGACCTGGCAACATTCAGGATTCAGGAGACTCAAGCATTGGGTAACGCATGCTTGGAATATCTTCATGAAGTCTATATACGACAGCGGGTGCAAGCAGTCACAACAGTTCTGGTTAACATCGAGAATGTTACTAATCTTTGCTTTCCTTACTTTCAACCTGGACCAGAAGCCGACCGTTACAAACAAAACATGGATTGTGAGTCAACACCATCTTCATCAATGATAAAAATAACTAACAGAATTTAGATCTTTGGAGTAGCTTGAGGAGGTTCATGGTCGAAGAAGAAGATGATGCTTCTCGTAAGATATCCTAGCCTTCTCTTTAAAGAGTTTACTAACTGTTAATAGCATGGGATAATTCCGAAGATGATTATGCATCTGATGATCCTATGGATCCCATAACCGAAGTCGAGCCTATAGATAGTGAGTTGGAGGCACAACTCTAATCTTACCATTCGAACGACTTCTTGTGATAATACTACCTTCAATTTACTTCTTTCTTCCTTCTTTTGATTACAGACTTGTGAAGCATTCAAGTTCTTCAGTTTACAATGGCGTATCGGGTGTTATTAAACGATGGGATCAAACAGTGGCCGAACGAATCGAACATTGATTGCGACAAGTTATACAACAGGCGTTATATCCGGCGCACGATTTTCGGGATCCTGCAACTTAGCGACACTGGGATAGGCTTTTACTACTTTTGATGAAATGCAATCGGTTAAACTGGGTTTGGTTATGAACAATGGGAATTGGGAATGGAAATGGGTTGGGCTGGTATTGGCCTGGATTAGAGTAAATGGAGTTGGTACATTGGGCGGGATAAATCACTCATGAGATTTTTTATGTTTTCTTTCTGTGATTTTAGCTTCCCTTTATTTTATGGGTGGCAAGATGGAGAGATGGATGGGATGATTAGATGATGGATGGCGTTATGAGTCTATCGAACATGAATCTTAGGACTGATGAATTTGTGGGAAGTGGAAGATGAAGGAGAATATGGTAGGCAGAAGGGAATTATGGTGATGGTGTGTGAATATACTCGGTATAGCTGAGTGAAAAGGAAGGGAAGGAAATAAAGTCCTTACAGATAAAATGATATTGTGCTTTGAGGATGCGATAGATATTATTGGCCAATATTTAATTGCACTTCTCAATTGTGTGTTGGTGTTTTGATGTGACCTATGAATGTACTGATATGGAATGTTGCTATGTATTCTGGCTGGGCTTATTGCATTCATATCAAGGGTGGCAACCATGACGGGCGATGTAGTGAATGGTTATATTTCTTGGTTGTTTGGGACTGAATGAAATGGTAAAGAGGTAGATATCGAGATGATTTTGAATGATGGGAGGAAGAAGGGAAAATGAATGTATGACTATTACCAGTGTAAAAATCTACCAACGTCTCTCTCCGTAATGGCGAAGTTGATATGAGAGAAATCGTGTGAGTAGAAATACATTTCTTTTCGTGTCAGAAGAAAGTATAGATTGTAAAGTGGAACTGTCGATCGATACGATACAGTACTCAATAGCATCGATGGTGGGAATCAAAATTCTACAAAATGTAGTATTTTGCCATGTACTGAATTTGGTTGTCTAGCTTGTGGAGAGGTTAATTTGGAGACTAGAAGCTAAAAGCTGGAAGAATGAAGATCTTCAATAGCTAGGTAGGTAGGTAGCTAGAGCTATTCGTGTAGACAGACGTGTTAACCGTTGGAATTAAGTTCAAGAAAGATGCTAGTGTATCTGTGGGGTAATTGTGGGGTATGAATGATAGGGCTGATCTAAGGTTATTCGGGCGTTGTATTCCTGAATATACATAGATATTTATCTATCTAAACCGGTGGAGTTGTTTTACATTTGATTTGTAAAGTAGGTTGTGCTTTGTTGAAGTGAGATGTCTCTATTCAAATGGTCATGACAAGAGCTATGTTTTATGGATTTGAGGGTAGTTTCAATCGTTTCTTGATAAATGGAAAGTTTATATATGTATAAATACATACATAGGTTAATGAGCTCAACTGAGGCCCACTAAATCCCGTTTCTTCACATCGGATACTGTACATTTAAGAAGGTGTGGAATAAAGTGATTACACTCTTTTTGCTTTGACTAAGTAAGATTTCGATCGAAAAATATGCTTTGGAAATATTCATCCTATCTTTGTGATTGGAGCAGGTTTCCACCCCTCTAGTTCAGTCTCTATTTTCTTCTTTTCGTCAGGGCCTAAAATAACGTAGCGCGCTTATGCACCCTTTAGTTCTGCTTGTGGACGACGATGACAATGACGATGATAGTGTAGAATAACACAGTAAAAAAGAAATAACGTACTCTTGAAATCTAATCACTTTGCTGAGAATAGTATGTTTACATACGTATGTATGGAATAAGGAGAGGTGTACTATCAAATCTTTTGCTGTCGTCTACAGTTATTGAATCGTTATAGTTTCTCTATTTTCATACGAGTGTATTCAATCCTGCTTAGAGCGGTCTAATATATGTAATTCCAGACGCTTGCTACCAGATATATTACTTCGATTATTCAATTAAAGATACAGTTATCGAGCTTCTATCACATATATACATTAAACTTCCGGCCGCAGAGAATGTGAAAACTCACCAGGAGGAAGAGTACTCTGGGAAAATGACTTGTGTAGTTTTAGGCGTTGTGGAGGTCAGTATATCAAGTTGATAATGCGGAAGTACTAGTGTGTAGTTACGGTTTATCGGCTTGGTTAAAGTGAGACAAGGTTTGGAGAATTTGCTGTTTATCAAAGAGATCTGTTTGCAGGTTGATAGACATCTTAATACTATTCCTTTGCTTCATAAATCATTGTCAGATTCTATAATGCGTTTCCTACACATCAATAGAAGAGATTGATGCCAGAGCTTAGTGGACTGTCTCAATTAGATGATAAAGAGTCGTGAAACCACACCCGCAATCCCCCATAACTATTTAAATAATTATCAGAAGTCTCGGAATTAATTGACCACTCGGATGTGTATGATTGTGCTTACCAGACCAGTGTAGGCAATAGTATACTACAGTGAAAGTACTGTGGCGCGTATTAGTATACTGATATGACAGCTAGTCCGTTTGGAAAGGAGGTTATATTACTCTCGTATATATTTATATATCTAAAGAATACTGGCAATATACTGAAATACTACATATGCTAATATTTTAAAGAAATTCAATAATTACCACTAAATCAACCCGTATATTGAATACGGGAAATACTATTGCCTACACTGTACCAGACAGAAAGATTTCCTCGAGTCGTTGAGTGATCTGTCTTAAAACGAAAACTCTGAGGCTATGAAATCTATTCTCTACACGCCTCGAGGAGGAAATCCTGCAGCTATCAAGTATGGCCAAGATAAACTTTGAATAGACACTGAGGTAGATAGGATCATTGTTACAAAGACAGCTGAAAAGAGGCATTTGTCTCACTTATCAGGGCTCATTAAAGCACCCCTATCGTAGTCGACATCTCTTTTGACACAGAAAAGCACTATTAAATGAGAAAGACTATCAAGCTCATAGAGAACCACGGAATCCGGATGCGTGGTTCGATGTTAGCTCTGTGAGAAGGAAATGCCACAATCTGAACAATTTTTAAAGATTTACTCGAACTTGATTTCTCGATATACTTTCAAAGATCAGGTGTATCAACAGCCTACCGTTGTAGCTTGAAACAGCTTCCTCATCATCCAAACACCTCCAAGTATACTGAGCCTCACTTAAGTCGTCCTGTCTTTATGGGTATATATGAGAAAAGGGACCTTACTATAGAAATTCTTATTGAATTTACAGATCATCAGAGAGTCATCCGCCTGATTTAGCAACCCGCACAAGTTAATTTCAGCATTGTAGGAATCATCAAGTCAAAATTATACACCCGTCGATAAGAACTTTATTATCCAAGAAATAAGTGTAGATCAAAAAGTGTAAGAGTTTCGATTATTTCTCCTTGAGGAGATATGGCCAAGTATTTATCTAGCAATGCATAAGAGGTCAAAGACAGTGAAGGATGTATATCAAATCAAAATACATAAGAATTCATCAATTATATTATATCACTCATGCCAGCAAGCAAGCAAGCAAACACCCTCTTCAAAGTCGCGACTTCCTGTATCGACTTCTCGTGAATATTACTCAGGGAACAGGGAACGAAATTGGGAAGCGCATGCATACCTCGATGATTCTTTCAAGACGGGGAGTTTGAGCTGGGTGAGTGAGGAATGGGTTTAGACATACGTGATATATAGTGTGTATACATGAATGGTTGACAGATTGAAAGCATGAAATAGACATGGTATGATGGATATTTCTGGTACGATATTAGACTTTAAGTATAACTAATTGGTCATAGTTGATCACATTCATTTCTCTGCGGTTGATAAAGAAAGTATTTACCTACCTACCTATCTATACTCCACACAAATAATCAAATCCAAGTAATGGAAACGATGATTTCGTCTTACTCATTTAAGAGAAAGAAACGCCTTACCAATCAATATATTCTAAGAGGAAATACTCGATTCGATCATCGTACGTGTATCATCACGAAGCTCTCTTATTCCCCCCTATGGCGTGTTATGCGGACATTTTTGTTCAAAACGATATTAGATAATAATAATCAGATTTTTTATAATATCTGATTAATATTTTCATTTTATAT
>PQXL01000368.1:0-40774 GCA_004916875.1 Botrytis galanthina
TAAAAATATAATTAAAATTTCAATATTTTTATTATATAATAATTAATCCTAATAATTCTATTAGTTTAATAAAGATATATATAATTCTGAGATTAAAGAATATAAGGATATTCTAATAAAAGGGTTTTAAGAATATAAGCCTTTTTTAACCCTAAAATTCTGTAGAACCAAAAAAAATAAGGATAATAGAGATTATCCTTATAGGGGGGATCCTCATAGAGAGGTTTTACTGTACCTCGTACCTCGATAGAAGTTTTCTCGAAGTGCATCCCCAGCAAACAGTGGAGAAAATGCGGTCCGCAATTCGGTCGCTGATTTGCTCGCCACTTTTCATGCCTGGAAGGTATACGGATTAGGAATGTTGTCACGATGGTTGGCTGGTGGTTTGTTACTTCCGGAGTACTAGTGAAGGATGGTTTTATTCTCCGAGTGGAGAGGGTGAGATTTTAGCTTTTTATGCTTGTTTCTTGTGAGTAATGGGTACTGGGGAGTTCTGCGTATATTTCCTTCTTTGTGAAGCTGATGGAGGGGATATCGAGGCTCTGGTGATTTTTTACAGGGCATGTATGTGGATTCTATGGTGTGGCATGTTTGTCTATTTACGTTGAACACTAGTAATATTGTTGGCGAGATGAGTCTATGTGGTTCATTTCTCTCCAAATATCTAAAAAGCAACTGTTTTCAACGGAATTTTCACAAAATTATATTCAATATAATTCAGCAGAATTTTATTAAAGTTCTAGACCAAACACATCCTTGTACTCTGTACATCATATTGGGCATAAGGCTACTAGGGCAAAGTTTCCTCAGCCCTGTGGATCTATTACTGTGTGTGGACCACGACAAATTGCGAGGCTAACCGCTGGCTATGAAAGAGTTCAATCTAGCCTAGCTAGCTCTACCTTAATCCTTACCTATCATTTGTTTCATGAAAATGCTCACACGTCCATTTTTCAACATCTCTTCATTGGTCATCAAAAAAGCATTAGATTAGATTTCAGCACCTGCTCCTGTTCCTGGGTCGGTAGCTGGGCATGCAGTTATCCTATCATATTGTTCTAGTGGAACGTCTGCCGGGGGCCCGGCTTGCATGTCCCACTTCTGGACCCCGGAACTCTCGAGTGAAGAAGAATACTAGGTATGCACAGATGTGACATGGTCGTGTAAATTTTTCGCGTCAGAATCTTCATATATATGGAGTCGGCGCTCTGGAAAATGCCTAGAAGCTTTTGTTCTAGAAAAAATCTTGGTTTTGGACTTGATTTAGAAGGGAATTTGGGAGAGGGAAATAGTCGGTGTGAGGAAGAATTTTCTTGGGGATGTGGGTTCGCACGGTTTGAGGTTGTTGTTACGAGATATTTTGGGAGGAGAGATGTTGGATTTGAGGTGTGGATAGATGGAGGATTTGGTGCATTGGGGTTGTACTACCTGTTTGCCTAAAATGCAAGATAGGAATTAGGGATAGATGTTGATGTGAGCTGTTTATGCTCTATGCTCAGGATGCCTCGCTGCGGCTCAAAGAGAAGGTAGGTGGAGACTACTAAGCCGCATTCTTTGTCATAACCGGTCAGTTCACCTTCTACGTTGAGAGAAAATTTGAAGTGTATTCTCACATGGGATGAATACGAGGTGCATCGTCTTTACAAGCTAGTGTTTGCCAATGGGCGATATACCGTGTAGTTGAAGAAATACTACATCGCTACACACAATATCTATTCATAATCGAGTACTGTGGCATCATCGATGTTGATTTGTATCTTCCTTGACCAATAGTCAACCGTTTAAAGAAGAATCATATGACTATCCCCCATACAAGGAATCCAACACCATCTCATTCATCTCTCCCTCTATCTCTAGAAAAACAATTCTCTAGATAAGCCTTCTACGAGAGTCACTCACAAGCTTCATTTTCCCACTCGAAGAGATCCCCTAAGTTTCCTTTCTCCCCAACATTGCACAATTTTCCAATCTTCAGAAACCCTAATCCACGGAGTCATACCTACATATCAGTACCTGAATAGGAGATCCACTTTCCGTTTTTCGATGGGAAGCGGAGCTTCTATGCAGGAACGAGTAGGCGACTACAATATGATGTTTTAATAATTTTAAGTGTTTGTTCTGCTTGAAGGCTAGCTTTGCTAAAGGAATCTTATGTGCAGTGTGAAATGTACGTGGGAAGTTTAGAAATCGGATACAACTAGCACTTTCCGAATTGAGAAATGTATACAAAGTAAAAAAATAATGGAGGAGTAATACTGTAGCAATGAGTCGACAGCTAATTATCCCATCTCTAATCTCTACTCTCCAGATTTCTTCACTATTAGCACATAATCCGCGCCATTTAAGTACATAGACAGAAAACCAAACCGAGCGATCATTCATTCGCAGTTTCCAGAAGGTTCAAGTAATCATCCACATATGAATGACACTGTGTATTTCAATTCTTCGAAACCCAATGCTTTACCCTGTACAATCTCCACTAGAGGAATTTTTCACGATGGCTGATAGACTGACTGACTGACTGACTCACTGGACTACCTTGCTTACAAGAGAAACGTAACAAGCTACTCACGTGTCACAATAGTCCATTAGTTGAAGATCCATCCTTGCACCCAAACTTACAATCCCAATCTTGAATCACCAGTTCCTTTATCCACATGCAAAATCTAACGTACAGCAAACGAAAAAAATTTCTCTCGCATCTTACATCTCACATCTCGCAAAACATCTCAATACTCATACCCATCCACCAAACCCCATCAAACCTCCCACTTCCCATCCATATTCAGACAATCTACCCGAAAACCCAATCGCATACATACAAAACCCCCTCAGACGCAAATAAACTCCGAGAAGGAAAATTCTTCCCTGGGATGGCTTTATATAGAGTGATACATAGATAGATACCTTATGGAACTTATATTATGGAGAGGCAAGGATAATTGTACCCAGACCAGATGTGTGGCCTCCAGGTGTATGGATCGATAGTCTGGAACGTGGAACTATATCTTAATAATCGCTCGCTAGAGTTGGCCACCAGTGAGGTGGGAAAGGGTGTGTGAAAAACGAAAAACTGGTATAGTGATGAGGTGGATGATGGATGCAGGAACGAAAAGCTTTCCGAGATCCTACATGGAAATTTTCAGCTGTGTGGGAATAAGTTTCTGGGACTGCTTGCGTTTCTTTAATAAATGATTATCATCAGCAAATTGTCTCCACAAGGAGAGATGATTCTGTGGAAATATCGTATTGTTGAATATAAAGGCTTCAAAGTACACATCACAAGAAAGCGCATCTGATCACCTAAGAAGAATGAGCATCATACCATTCTATGAAGCTGTGTATTCGAATTAAGAACATTTTTGCTATTTCCAGAATCAGAATGTTGCGAAAAATAATGTCTTCGTTGACGGTTCTATACAACAATTCCTTCTCATGTTGTTGATAATGTAACCCATTTCGCTAACGGCACCGCTGGCGGCAAGTTTAAGCCATTCAAGTAAAACCCATCCTCCTACCAGCCGCCAATTATACCATTTCTATACACATGCGATTCTCCATTATCATACAATACGCTAAACCCACATCCGTAGAATTGCGCCTACAGGCTAGCACTAAAGATGAAATTAGAATCCTAGAAACGCTATTCATCCACCATTTTTTATCGACTCGTCAGACCCGTTCTTGGCAGTCTCGGACTGGGGACTTCTTGATGATGAGTATCTTCTGATCTCTCTTAAAAATTAGTTTCTTCGAGGTAATGAAGGTTGAGATGAGTGATTTGAAGCTGTACCGGCCAATCGACCCATATCCTATTCCACTGCTGCAAGTATACTAATACGATCAATTCCCTTTCCACTGCTCTCCCAAGCTTCACATCCACTCTGTTGTTATCTTCCTTCTCTTCAAAAATTCTCCCCGATTAGACAAACTCGAACTCATTCGATCCTGTGCTTTGATTTCCGATGCATTGTCCATTTTAACCGCTGAGCTCGCTTCAGCAGAAATATTGGAATTTGGATAATGATGCAGAGGAAAGAGAATGAACGTTCACGAATGACTCACGCAAAGAGGCCAAAGAACGATGCCGCTCTCGAAAACCCGATGGGGCAAAAAACAAAAAGAAGCAGCCAAGCCGAGAAGCAAAAGGTGCGACAGCCTCCTAATCTAGGGTAAACACCGCCGTCGAAATTTGTGGTACTGACGATCGTCCTTGCAGATCTACACGAGTACCACAAATCAGTAAATAAGAAAAATTAGCTCAAAGATCAAGACCAACTGACGTCCTTTATAGAAATGGCTAACTTCGAGATAAAACCTGCGAAGGCCAATTTTGATCCCGTAAGAATGAAGTGTCCCTGTACTGGTTCGGATTTGGGGCTCGATTTGGAAAGTGAAGAATTGCCAGTCCTCAAGGGAGAGCCTGAGGGAGATAATTGGGGTCCGTAGTTCGAGCACGTAAGTACTTGCGGGGAGGATGATAACTCGTAGGATAAGAAATATTGTACCAAGAAAACTGAGTTGCAAAAGGGTAATCAATCGTGGGGCCATAGTGTATATCTTGATGGTGATGAAGTGGTGTGAGCAATGAAAACAGACAAACCAGGAGATTGAAGACGTCCAGGTGTTTCTCAAATACTTGATTCTCTACAATTCCAAGAAGTAATATGGTCGTAGTTGTGGATGGTAAGAGCATGTTGAGCTTCGTACCTGCCAAATTGGGATCTAAATTTTATCGAGTTGATTTGGATCACTATTTCGAGAATATTATCAACCCAACAACTCAGTGATTTCGCTTATAATTATTTCATTTGAGAACTACTAATACTCATATCCTTATACAGGTGGCAAATTACCCCAGTAATAGACGAGTAGAATCCGCACTGGACCCTCTAGTATCTTTGTTCTAGAACAGAATCATTTGTCCCAGAATACTCTCTTTGACATGCAGGGCCCCTTCAAGCCATATGAATTTTCAAACCAACCGATACTTTTAAGATGTCGCATGGTAGGGCGGGTGTTTTCAAAATGTCAATAATTTTATGGTAGCTATGTTTGAGGTTCATTCTGGCTTCAAAGCATATATCCTAACAGGGTACAATCCCTTCGGGAAACCTTTCGCCAATTCTGTCTTCATTAGCTTCAGGCCAGCTTTCTCAAAGAGTGCACGGAATTTCTCATCAGTCCTGACGCTTCATGTGAGCTTGCTATCCCAATTACTTATGATTTCCACATACCTAGTGACGCTGCTATCTAGCTCGTCGAACATATCATTGCCAGCATGCGTGCTCATGTTTTCCTTCACGATGATCCAACCATTTTCATTCAGTATCTTTCCACATTTCTGAAGATACTCCACCAGTTGAGAGTCTGTCAAATGTCCTAGACACCACTGGTTCCACATCAAGTCATAATTGATCTCTGTATCAGGTGTCCACGCTTCGAGGCCAACTGAGTATATTTGGCCAACTCCAGGTTGGTCTATAAGCGCAGAAGAGAATTTCGTTACTGGTTCCACAATATCCACTGTGTCAGCGACACTAAGAAGCAATGCTTTTGTGATTCGACCAATTCTGAAAGTCGTATTAGCTCACATATATTCAAGCTTCTATGACCAACGAATAACCCCAATCCACGATATTATTCGTGTGATAGCACTGAACTTTCAGTCATTGAACTCTCATCCTTGATCAGCTGATGAAAAGACACTACACGGCGACAACACCACAAAACGACTTAATCCACGCCCAGGAAAGAGACAAAAACTTCCACAACAAAGAATAACTTACCCTGCCCCACAATCCACCGCCCTCCCCAATTTCGCACCCTTTACCCCCAGCTTCCCTAAGAAGTTCTTTGATCCCTGTATATCCACTCGACTGATATACGGAAAGCCGCCCAACATTCCATCATCACTTGCTTCTATGCCTTCCCAACTGTGTGTTTTGTCAGTCTTTATCACTTCTCATATCGATTTTGTTGCCTTGTCATCCACTTTCCAAAAGAACACATTGAAACGGATGTTGAAGGTGGTGTCGAGGGGAGAAATTAGGAAGGACATAATACGCACTAATTGATAGCATCCGCATGGTTAATCTGCGAATCCGCCGCTTGAGTTGTCATGTTCACGATAGGAGCTAGAACTCAAGAGGAAGAGTGAAAAGTCTGTGTTGCTGTAAGCTTGACCTATGAAAGTTGGTCGATGAGTATAAGATGGGAGGTATATATATGGATATAGTTAGGAGGCTTGAGTTGCGATGAGTTTATCAGGTATTGATATTGAGGAGGGATCATTTTTTGTTCGAACCTTTCATTCAGATAATATCCAGTAAATAATGGTGTGTATCTAGTAAAAGCGTTACTCGTTATAGCTTAGCGTTCTATAGGCTTGCTTTCGACTGGGCGAAATAAAGAGTATTGTACCAAGTCATTTTGATTGATTGAAATTTTGAGAATCACTGGCACTTTGGTGATTATGAAATAATGATAGGGAATCCTGGGGAGATTAAGATATCACGATTAAAGCAATTAAACGGCTCTATTATGCTATATCAAATTAGCGGTTCAGAATAATGATTGTCTGGTTTTGTATCGAATTTGGCAAAGTATGTATGCTTTTGATATGCAACTCATTTCGTCGACAAATCTTAGATGTTTGGAGGTGTGTCTTTAGTTTCCAGCGGCTTGACTTGCGTCTCTCTCACTTTTCTGCTGTTGGAATTTTCATCCATATGAGATGTGTATTGCGAATGGACCTTGACGGTCGCAGTTTAGACGAGAGTTGGATCTGGAGCGATGAAACATTCCCGTGATGTTGAGAGGATGCCAGAAGCCAGGTCATAATCACGAGACTCCACGTGTACCAACACTCCAAATATATAGTAGCCTTTGGTGTTGTGCTTGGCTTTGTTTGAAAGATCTATTAAATAATCATTAAATTGTAGTCATGAGATTACCCTGATTCCCCCCATAATATTATATTTACAGTGAAAGTAAGAACTTTTCCAACCTCCATTCCATGCTCATCTTATTACCCCCTAAGCACAAGTGCCAAAACTCTTTTGACATCCAGTACCACAATAATCAGTAGTACTTCCACAGTATCCATATTGACTGCAGCAATTACCAAAGCTAGATCCGTTACAAGTGGTAGAGCTCGAGCAGCTTCCATCATCTGAAACTTTTTGGGTGCTGGTTGGCTTTGCAGAAGTTGAGGATTTAGTTGCGCTAGTTGAGGACGTAGATGATCCAGAGCATGTTCCGCTAGCAGACTGACAGCCGGTACCGCAATAGGCGTCTGTAGATCCGCAATAACCATTGACAGAACAGCAGTTTCCATAGGTAGAGCCGAGACATGTGATATCAGCATTGCAGGAACCGTCATCGGAGATTTGTTTACTTGGTGTAGGAACAGGAGCACTAGCATTGCCACTTCTGTACCAGTTCTCAGATGGGTCTCCGAGACACTCTCCGACGGTGACAGACTTAAATCCATGAGAGTACATGGAAGCGAGAATGTAGTCTGTAAGATTGTAGACTGTTTGATAATGGATGTCGTGTTCGATTTCCAAGAAGTTTCCTGTGGTGGCATCTGCCTTGGCAATGGCCTTGTCCCAGATGTTTTTGGAGTTCTGGATGAGAGTTGCAGCATCGTTCAAATATCCCGCAGTATCCAAATCGAAATAAGTGACATGGTATCCCAAGTCTGCCATGAGATCACCGCAGGTGGCGTTACACTCGGAATAAGGAGGTCTCATATATGTTGGGAAATATCCAAGGATGTTTCTGAAGGCCATCTCATTATAGTACATTTGATTCTTGAACGTTTTCGGGTCGAGGGATGTCAGATTCTGGTGACCCCAAGTGTGGGATGCGATCTGATGACCTTCCGCGACCATACGTTTGATAACAGCAGTGTACTGTGCAGTGGTATCAATTGCACCTTTTCCAAGATTGTTACCGGTAATCATGAAGGTAGCCTTAGCCCCATAAGCTGCAAGTTTGTCCAGGAGATCATTAGTGTAAAGATAAGGCCCATCATCAAAAGTAAAGGCGATATCTATCAGAGTACAAAAGTTAGCCTCTTTCAAAACCCCTAAAAATCCCAGAGAAACAAACCTCCAGCGACTTGACAATCGTAAATGCCAGCTCCACCATATGGAACAGTTCCAATGTGTGGGCGTTGAATGTTTGCTGTAGAAGCACCAGCTGGAGCTTGGAGTGTATCGCAAAGAGGTCCGTATTTATATTGACAATCCGGGGCTGCACAATACTCTTTCGTAGTACCGCAATATCTGGTGGATCCGTTAGTTGAGGTCTGAAAGGCTGAGATAAAAGTACCTACCCTTCTGGAGAGCAGCATGCATTTACGCAGCTACCAACACCTGGACCGCAAGTATTTGGATCGTTCGCTCTTGCTGCTACCTTAGGCGATCGATCTTCTACATGTACGGGGGATGTGATTGGAGCTGGCATGGCATTGCGACCCTTGACGGTTTGGAGGAATTCCCTGCCGCCCATCAACTTTGGCATGGCAGGCCCTGAATGTGCACTTGACAACGAAGCCAAGGCCACAGTGGCGAGGATCGAAACAGACTTCATGTTGATCGTTTCTTGAAGGAGTGTGAGGTGCAATTGCTTCAATAGATGAGTTCGCTGCAAGATTGTATGCAGTAAGAATTATAGACGCGGAACTTTATACCCAGCTGCTATTATGTCGAGACTGATGGTAAATGAAAGACTGTTCTCAAGAAATTGAAGCGACTGTGGGGGTTATAACAACCGATGAAGAAGTGGAGAATGTTGCAGAGTGGGAAGTAGACTTCCTATTAAACCCCCAAAGCAGAGGCAAGCCGACCTGATATGCAGCGACAAGAAGCAGGGGAGTAGAGACGTAGGGAAGTGTGTAAAAGTAACATAGTTTTCTAGGGTCAAAACTCTGAGTAAATCCGATCTGTATGGGTACAACCGTCAACGTGCAGCCTACCACAACAAGGATGCGGGATTTGTGCAGCCATCTTATGATTCCCATCACTGAATGAGACAAATGGGACAGTTTTCTTCTTTTTCTGTATAGCTCCTACAAACAGATGCAGGTCCAAGAACTGATTATACTATTTAAAGAAAACATTCATGTAGGTCACAATGATTCGAGAGTGGAAAGGATAGCAAGTGGGGTAAGAGAGGTCTTAGAACCATGCCCGATTGAGTCGATATTGACAAGAAAAAGCGTGGAAATGTTAATGAACATGAATGCTTCCATGCTAGAAATCTCTCTGGACGGCTGAACGTGCGCACGGTACATGACTTTCTTGCATGATCCCTTGCAACTGGTGCTAAGAATGTTAAAAATTCGGAAAATTCTGAATGAAGGGGTCTTTCCAACTTCGTGGTGCCAATCATGATGGCCATACAAATGCAATGATTTTGTGATAGCTGGGTACGCATGTTTTGGTCACAACCTCCTTTTTCTTCTCACGTCGCTTTTCTTCTTTCTTTTAACGTTATATGGAACTCCCTTACCATCGGTGGAAGTGGTGGAATGGGAGAAGGCCTGCAGTGGAAATTGCAGTTTAAGCTTTCGAGAAAAACAAAGTCATCTCGAGATCATCTCAGTCATGGCTCCTCCCGGATGACGAGGACTTGGCGTTATGCACGTCCTTCGGCCCCTAATCAAATCATTATCTTCGCGAAAGCCTTCACCAGTTGGAACATTTGTTGTGGAGCTTTCGCAGAGCGTGTCATGTAGCTCCTACTCAAAAGGCAACTTATGAGCAAACGGAAAAAGGCACTTTGGTCAAATCAAACCAACAGCCTTCACGGTTTAAGCATAATCAAATCTCCTTGTGCACCTGGGCATTGATAAGGTAGCGGATGGATTCAGCCGTTGCAACTTTCGATTCATTATTCTTCCGATGATAACTATTATTAGTGTCTTGTTTCCTCCCGAGATCGTCAAATTTCCTGCAGTTAGGCCTCGTGCAACTGAGCTAGAGCTGAGTTCGGACGAGTCTCACCACTTAATATAATGCCCATAGATCCGAGATCCCGAATCCAACACCGTACTCCCTGATGCGCGCGAGGACGTAAACGTCGTGTAAATTTTTATCTCGTGTTTTCGCAGACACGCAACTTCAATATTAATGTTCGAGAGTGCGTTCGGTCCAGATTACGTGACCACATATATATACAGTCGAGCGGAAGCAAGAGCGGACGATAATGTTCAGTTTTGATGTGGCAGCTGGACATTGGTATTCAATGCCAAGGTTGGAAGAAATAAAATACATTCAATGTACTGCGAGCTTGTGATGGGTATATCCTTTCATTGTCACATGTCTCTTGAAGCCTCAGTCGATTCCAAAGTTTGTGGAAATGTAACTGGCGGGAGAAGAGTTAATATCTCGTTCACAATCTCCTCCCTACTAACTTATAAAATACTTCTGACTCTCCTAGTGCGTGACTCCCAAAATCTCATTTTCCTCCACGTATTTGTAGTATCTTCCCTTCGTGTTATTTCTCCAACTCTTGCCCCATTTCACCACCGCAAGGAACGTAAGAACTTGAGCAAGACCAGCAAAGGCAGCCACAATGAAAGCATTTTGATAACCCATATTAGTAACCCAAGGTGTAACACCGTAGCCCATTGCAAAGCTCATTGTATTTCGGATGATAATTACAGTAGCTGTGAAAGTCGTTAGCTTGGACTTGAGGAAAGCATATAGGAAGATGTAAGAAAGTACATACCCATGGCTTCACCACTCAAGTCTTTGTAAGAATCGATACAGTACGAAACAGACAGCTGAAGACCAATACCGTTTGAGCCAGCGATAAGAAACATGGCAACTATCAGTCCAAACCAATGTATATGATGGGCTGCTCCGACACCCCAAAGAATCAAAGAGGCAGGTATAAGAATTATGGATACTGAGAACAGCCAAAGGCGGTGCTCTGCTTCTAGAACCCCCTTGTTGCGACGGGCGAGCCATAACACGACTCTATCTCCTATGACTCCGGAATAAAAGGAAGCACAAGCTACTCCAAGTAAGGGAGAAACATAAGATAATCCGACCATGGAAGATGAAAAGTTATAAGGCGGAGCACTCAAAATCAAGGACGCAGTCCCATTGAGGACGTTAAACCAGATTAAATTACTGCCATACGAGAATCCAGCGTAGGCAATCGATGGTAAAGACATGAAGATAAGAGGTCGAATCATCATCCGGAAGAGCCTGAAATCTCTTTTCTTATCCTTTAAAGACAACTTTTGGATATATGTCTTCGGCTTGTAATGCACGGTTCCGAGCTCAGTATTCTGGTTTGCTGCTCTTGAGACGTCGGTAGAAGTACCTTTCTCAGGATCAAGTGGCTCTGAAGAAGCAGAAGACTTTTCTTGGAGCACCCCCTCTGTTGGTGTGGTAATTCCAGGTGTGTTATCTCCCGAAGTTGTCTTTTCTTGGGGTGCTCTATCGTAATTTGTCTCCTCCATAAGGAAGAAGCAGAATACAAACCCAATGGCTAGAAAGATAGCACACCAATACATCACCCATCTCCATCCTTGTCCGTCATTAATAAAGCCAGCCTATAAAATCGTAAGCTCAAGTGAGGGACAGTTGTGATCTCTTGACGACTCACAAGTATTGGAGCTAGAAAGTTACTTCCAGCCAGCATGAAAGCATATAATCCCATATAGGAACCTCTTTCGTGAGCAAAATAAATATCTGTAATCGAAATTTCGCAAAGTGATTCGATAGGGGCTCCGACAGCACCTTGTAAAATCTTACTTCCAATCCAGGCAGAGTTTGTTGTAGCATGCGGCACCCATAGCATGGTACTTGTTCTGTCAGTAATTCTGCAAGCAATATGATGGATTAAACATTTACTGACCCCAGAGTTGCCAGCATAGAGAACAGATACACTGGTCTTTTGCCGTATTGTAGCGCCATGGGCTGGGCGATTAAAGTTCCCCACTGGACTCAAAGTACAATATCAGCGACTGGGTACTCAAATACCAAATATGTTGCTATGATCCCGTAAAAGTAACCTTATTCTGGATAGAAAGGAAGAAAGGGCTAGACTCTATTTTGAGACAAGCTTCGATTGTTCTTCCATGCTTCCCCAACCATTCTAAGCCTTCCATTGTGTTATGCTGTGAAAGGAAGCATACGAGATAGTGTAACTCACTCCGAAAAACAAAAACATGTAGCCCGTGCCGGCGTTTAACTGATCGACTGTTAAGCCAGTGTCCTCACTTATGGGCTCCAATACACTGTAAACTGCGGCAGATGCTATTCCAACCATCAAAGTATACATGGACATGCATGCTGTTGATAGCATCTTCCGTTTCGGCGACCAATTTAGCGGATCATCTGGATCGCTGGATGGCGATGGAACAAGGACAACATCTTGTAGTCGAGATGCAGATGCATGCTGCCCCTTCATTACACCTTCGAGATCTACCAAGTGAATGGTCCCTGGGACCGCGCGTGTGTCCAGTTCATCACGTTGATGATTGGTGTGCTCCATCGTAAAACAAGACACAAATGTAAACCGCAGAAGAGATGATGAAAGGTAGCTATTGTAGAAATAAGTTTGGCTTTCACCTTTTGACCGTAGCAGGCGACAGGAGGTACTAGTTGTTTGGCTAGGTAACCACTGCGATGATCTCTCTGTTTTTAAGACATCTCAAGTGGTCAAGGTGTATAACGAACTTATCACGAAGTATATCATGGCCGGTGATCAAATAGATATGAGATTATGCAGTGTATCTGGACTCTCCACTTAGAGGCCCAAAAGAGCAAGTATATGCAATGGTGACGACCAACTCTGAGCTCTCATTCGACAATTGAAATGTCACTGGCTACTACCCCGCGGCCTGGTTATCATGAAAGATCCCGATAACCATCAAGGACAAGCTTTATCAGTGAAGTGTGATAACGGCAAAGCTATTTGCCTTGTTGATTTACCTAGGTATTCTCTAATTGGGGTCTGGAGGGAAAAAACGGTACACTAAATCACCAGATAGAATGATCATCTTGCGTTGAAATTACTTACATCTTGATAACCCATAATCATATCAGTTTACATTGAAATTCAGACTGTACAATGCTAATAATAAATTTAAAGCTTATCAATATATCCCTTCTAGTTTCAATTCAGAATGATGATTTCATGAGTTGATATCGAATATCAAAAAGACTATACAATATTCATGTCTCAGCTTTGGCATCTTTGATTTTGTCGTTTTGTTCATCATGCCGCTTGCATTCCCGGTTCTTCATCGTGGGGATGATAATGTTAAGGTTGGCTTGATAAGGCAATCATTTCTAAGATTGGAAGGAATCCGTTTGTGTAGACGTCACCCCACTCTTTCAAATCTCATTTGATTCCAAGGGATAGATAACGGTCTTCGATTGATGCAGAGTATAGGGAATGAGGTAAAGTTATCTCTTAAACTTTCCATCGTTGAATACTTGAAGCATAGCGAAGTCTGGTTAAGGCATAAAGGATTCAAAGTACAGGTTGTAGTGCAGTCTCGAAGGTTTTCGACGCTCGAGTCATTGACGACTTGCGTATAAGACAATCGGGGGAGCTTGGCTCCATACTTTTGTCTATTGCTCTGCTGGGCTCCATCGATCTGGAGATGATCGGGTTGCGTAGCATTCAGATTCGAAATATTGCTGGATAGCTTGTAGCACAGCAGGTTAAACACCCCAGACACTTCCAGTAGCATTTGATGCCACTATATTATTGCCAAATATACTGACATCAGGAGTATCCTGAGAAGATCTGCAAGCGTTCTCTCCTCTCAAGAAATGACCACTCTCTATAGGATGATAGTTAGCATTCTTTGAAGAGATCCTCCCTGATATTTTGAAGTTTGAACCATCCAGTCCTCTGCGTCAAATTAAGAGCCACGTATCTTATAAGTCCTTTCAGTCACTTGAAGCGAGAATCAGTTCCAGTATTTCATAAATCATGGTCTCCATGATACAGCCGACCTCATTTTCATTTCGAACGACGAAATTGATATTTACAGAATCATCTCCGCCAAGAACAACATCGAGCGCATCCGATCTATGATTTGAGCTGCTTATTCTCTGAAATGAAAACAGAACTCTTTGCTTCCCAAGATGTGGCTACCAGATTGCCGCGCCAGCTTGCGAATAATATCATACTCGCACCGGACGAATCGGAAATATATTCACCTGGAATCAACAATTATGTCTATTGCATCAGACGTGCGATTGGTGTCGGAATAGGCGCTGCAGCTTCAGTCAGTGCCGCGGAATATGGCTTCTAAGCAATCATGAGTGCCGTCAACCGATTGAGTGGTATAAAAGACCAGGAGGAATCTAAATGAAGAAAGGTGGTCATCATGGCCATGATCGAAAAAGGTTCTGGAAAATATGTAGCCGAGAGCAGGATACGTTATCTGGCATAAGAAGGAAATATCAGAGATTTTGTACAGAGACGAAGATGGGTGATATTTCGATTGAAGGGCCTTATCTCGGGATCAATGTGCATCCGTTTGAGACGGTCTCTATCAAGACTAACAGATATATTGACTCGGCCGCTTTGGAGAAATTGACGAATTGGATGAAGGGGAGTAAGTTTACTAGTTATGATCAGTGTAAACTGTAGGAGTCCGGTGAATTCAATTGTTTCAAAGTAGTCGATTATCTCTTCATGGGCTGTAAGTTACAATGCATATGTGGATATGTGGAGAGAAGAGGTAAGCAGCTAGAAGTATTCCGGACTTGAAGACTTGCAGGATAGGGACACCATGTTGGGTGGCACTTGTATGTATGAGGGTATCAAAAATCAAATTATGTATGTATAGAGAGTACAATAATAAAGTACCACAAGGCTAAAGGTTGAACCTTGTTCTTTGCTTCTCCATTCCAGCCTTCCATTGCCATTGAACAGCATCATCTCCTTCACTACCAGCTCTGCCAATTCCCTTATCAACTCTTCTCAACTTCAACGTAAATCGTGGTCCCAGCTCCTGCAATCCAGCTCTAATGCCCTCTACACCTTCCACGATTTTTCCATCCGGTCCTACTACGCTCTTTTCTGTTTCTCGCTTCTCCCTGAAAACATATCGATGTCTTCGGACAAAGATATAATCACGTTGATTGTGCAACGTAACTACTTGTCTACCCTGTAATTCTGGTTGTGGGGGGAATAGCGTCAAGAATAATCTAGCAGTCAACAATCCCAATGGTGTGCGAAAGTTGTTCAAAATGAGTTCTGGGTAGTGATTTGTTGGGTTACCATGACCAGGCAACTTCTTGCCTTCAACCCAATTCTTGATCGAGAAATGGCATGTGGGACCAGATGGTAGATGGACGATGGTCAAGCCAGTGGGCACCTTAGCGTCTTCTTTAAGCATGACAACGGATGTATACTCGCGATTCGTAGCAAATTTGCAGATCTCTCGTAGAGAATATTTGTGTCCATAGCGATGGGCCGATCGTGGAACGTAATTGCTATTTGGAAAGAGAGTACATAACAGATGAGCCTCTGCATGGAGTGTAGAGTTTAAGGAGGTTGTGAGGAGAATTTTTGGAGCTGGCGGAGGCTCATCCGTGAAGAGGGTGGGAAATTTGAGGGATAAGGAAGATGGTGTAAGGTCCAGATTTGTGCTGGTTGTTGAAGGCGCATTGCTAACTGCTCGAGGTCGGTTTTCGGTTTCTTCATCCTCGTCGTCTGATCCCTTCTCAGAATCCGAGTCCAGCATACTGTCGACATCATCGTCCTTTTCCTCTGGTTCTTCATCTAATGGTTCTTGCTCTGCAGCCTCCGCCTCCTCTATGCGCCTTCTCTTCAATTGCTCGACATCTACACTAATATTGAGATCGTTTCCATCGCCCGATACTTCGTCCCAAACACGCTTATTATCAATCGTATGTGGAATGTTCTTCGCTAATCGCTGCCTTCTCAATTCGGGATCTCTATCTTCTTCTCTCTTTCGTTTGAAGCGAATATCTCTGCGATCGTTATCGCGAGCCTTCTTTTGTTTGATATGAAGATCTTGTCTCTTGAATTTGTTACCAGTTTTGAAGGGTAATGCTGCCTTCGAAGAGGCTGGGTGCACACGTTTGGAACCCATTGTGAGATTATTATATGTCGGTAGAACAAATACCTAGAGGAAAGGATGTCTAGAAAAACCGAAGAGGAAATCCAAAAATTATTTTAGCTGGTATCGGTATGCGGCCGCTTCATCCCGATTGGTGGATGGATCTACAAGGCTGTCCCCCTCGCGACGAGTCACACAAAAAGAAATTCCCCCACGACCTTGATAAATCGCAAAGCTTTGAAAAGTTCCCCAGACTTTCTTTGACTCATACCTATCATTGGATGAGTCTTCGGTGAATGCGATCTTTTTGTAGCCTTACAAGAAATATTGTTCTCAAACCAAAACTAAATCCACAGCTCACATTTCGAACCTTTACAGCTACAACACCCCACCATAAATACCAAACACCAGCACAAAAGAAGGACAAGATAATGTCGACCACTACCACCCTTAAGGGCCAGCCCCTTGATCGTCAAGTCCTCGATTCTATGTTGAGGCGGCGCATGTTCTATACTCCCTCTTTCGAAATCTATAATGGAGTCGCTGGTCTTGTAAGCAACAAGTCTTTCATACAATGCTCCCAATGTCCGATACATTTGCATGTTTCGACTTCTACAACCCTTTTACTTCCCCATAAATTTTCAAACTCTCAGTTCATTCTAGGAAGTCTTTTTCTGAGAAATTACTGACTTCTCATGTAGTATGATTATGGTCCTCCCGGTTGCGCCTTGCAGGCGAACGTTATTGACTTATGGCGCAAACATTTCGTCTTGGAAGAAGATATGTTGGAATTGGACTGCACGGCATTGACTCCAGCTGAAGTTCTCCAAACTAGTGGTCATGTTGAGAAGTTTGCAGATTGGATGTGCAAAGACCCCAAGAACGGCGATATCATGCGAGCGGATCATTTTGTTGAAGACATACTTGAGTCGAGGTTGAGAGGTGACAAGGAAGCTAGAGGTGTCAAAGTTGTCGAGGAAGAAGAGGACCCATCAAAAAAGAAGAAGAAGAAGAAGACTAAGGGAATTGAAGCTGTGAAACTCGATGATACAGTTGTTCAAGAATACGAGGAGATCTTGGCCAAGGTACGTCCATCTAATGACATTACAAGTATGAATATTGACTTTTTAGATTGATAATTACAATGGAGAAGAACTTGGTCAATTGATCAAAAAGTACGAGATGAAGAACCCAGAAACTGGCATGGAGCCTTCCGCACCAGTGGCTTTCAACCTTATGTTCCAGACTGCGATTGGCCCAAGCAGTAACACGCCAGGTTATTTACGCCCAGAAACTGCCCAAGGTCAATTTCTCAACTTTGCCAAGCTTCTCGAATACAATCAACAACAAATGCCATTTGCTTCTGCTTCCATTGGCAAGTCATACAGAAATGAGATTTCTCCCCGCGGTGGTTTACTGAGAGTTCGAGAATTCTTGATGGCTGAGATTGAACATTTTGTTGATCCCGAAGGCGGCAAGAAGCATGAACGTTTCAACGACGTCAAAGATGTAGAGCTTGTTTTGTTGAATCGCCATACTCAATTAGCCGGTAAAACTGATGTTGAAAAAATGGCTATCGGCAAGGCCGTCGAGAATGGTACTGTCGACAACGAGACCCTCGGCTACTTTTTGGCACGAATCCAGCTCTTCCTTGCAAAGATTGGTGTAGATCAATCCAAAGTGAGATTCAGACAGCACATGGCCAATGAGATGGCTCATTATGCTGCAGATTGCTGGGATGCTGAGTTGCATACTAGCTCTGGTTGGGTTGAGTGTGTTGGTTGTGCTGACAGAAGCGCTTACGATCTCAGCGTACACGCAAAGAAGACTGGTGCGGCTTTGATGGTCCGTCAAAGATTAGATACTCCAATTAGTGTCGAGGAGTGGCAAGTTGATCTCGATAAGAAGAAGTTCGGCCCTAAATTCAAGAAGGACGGTAAGGCTGTTGAGGCTGCTATTGAAGCTCTGTCGCAAGAAAAGCTAGAATCTCTTGCAAAGGACCTCAAAGACAATGGAAAGATTGTCATCGAGGTCGACGGAATTGCTGATGGTAAAGCCGACGTTGGTGCTGATCTTATCAAGATTGAGCTCCGAACCCGGGTTGAAAACACCAGAGAATATACTCCAAATGTAATTGAGCCTTCATTTGGTATCGGTAGAATTTTGTACGCCTTGATGGAGCACAACTACTGGACCCGTGGTAGCGAAGGTGGCGATGAAGCACGTGGTGTAAGTTATCGTTCATTCTCATGCATTTTTAGCGACTAACAAAATATAGGTTCTCTCATTTCCACCAATTGTTGCTCCTACTAAAGTACTGCTCGTCCCCCTCTCTTCCCACGAGAGTTTCAAGCCCTTCCTGAAGCAAATCTCATATAAGCTCCGATCCATGGGTATCTCCAGCCGTATCGATGATTCTTCGGCATCCATTGGCAAGCGTTATAGCCGAAACGATGAACTTGGTACCCCTCTGGGCATCACTGTCGACTTCCAAAGTGTTAACGATAGTACATTCACTTTGAGAGATAGAGATTCCACCAAGCAAGTCCGTGCATCCCAGGAGAAGATCCTGGCGGCTATCAAAGAGTTGGTTGACGGCACCAAGGTTTGGGCAGATATAGAGAAAGAACTGCCAATCTTCGAGGGTCAAGAGGCTGATCTTCCTACTCGTTAAGACACAGAAATGTCTAGATTTCGCGAAATGTTTATCACATGTTATCAGATAGGCATGTGGAGATCCTGTAAACACCTCCTGGCTAATCCTTGAGGAGTTCGGAGAATTCGATGTCACACACAGATAATGAATTTTTGATGTTATATCGCGCCAAATGATAAAAATAACAATTCATTAACGTCTAACGGACATCTTGCCAAATATTCCCAATCGTAGGAACGACTCATAATTGATACGATAAACCATGTGTTTTAACAAGATTTTCGTCCTACGTAATAATAAGTAACTTCAAAATCTGAGAGATCAATGCGTGAGCTTCCATCATCCTTCTTTTTCGCTTCTAGAAATTCCATGGTTGTTAGGGGCATTTAGAAAGGGGGGAAACACACAAATCAATCATGTAAGAAAGAAACACCCGTAGAAGTGACCAGTTCTCTCTTGGGGATGGTCATAAACATTTGACTTCATCGAAACCGGAAATACATAGCCCAAGAAATTGCTAAACCGTGCGAGGCTTTAAATCTGTTACAAGATCCGTTCATTTGGAAACACGAACTTGTAATACCTAGTACCTATGACACTAATTTTCGAAACAAAGGATGCTCATTTGATTAGCAGGCTCGGTAAGGGGAGCGCTTAGGAGGAACATCAGAGGGGGCTTTGCTTTACCTCCCGACAAGAGACCAATGCACATTTCAATTCATGTACAAAGCGTCTGCTTGAGATAAAAACTGGGAATTTTTGCGATCAATTTTGTAGGAGACGTTGCCGTTGCCGTTGAATTGTTTTATAAATCTTTCGAGAGTTTTAAAGTGCATGTTTAGGGGCTTTGACAACTTGTAAATAGCCTTTTGTTTGTGTCAATCAACTAATCTATGAAACAGGACTAGGTGGTCTAAAATAAACAACTGACTCTACCTGCTTCTCACTTGATTAAGATATCAAATTGTCTAGATAACATATGCATTGGTAGTGGTTAGAAACTTGGCAAGCTTCGTTGGGTACTGCTAATCATAGAATCATAGCCTATGATGATGCTATGCTCTCAGCTCAAGAGTGTCTAAGGTAGCTAAGCTAGTAGTCCTGAGTCCTAACTTTGATGGATCGTTCAGTTCATCCCTGAGTCAAAGTTCGTTTCTTTTCTTTATAGTCAGCCTCTAGGACTCTTCTCATGATTGATCCCCGATAGGCTAAGGAAGAAGTAAGATAGGCAGGAGGGAGGCTTGATAGGAAGAAATCATCTTTTCAGCATGACTTTGTGTGTGTGTGTGTGTTTGTTTGTAGTAATACTTTTCGTAAGATGTAATATCTTGGTAATACTTTCAGATAGATGTGTATAGATACTGTGTTCAGGGAGATATTTTCATGCTAAGACATACCTACAATAAGCAACTACCCGTCTCTCTCTCTCTGCAGATAGTTCCAATCAATCCTCAAAGAACTCTCAGGTAGATATTTGCCAGGCTTATACAAGAGAAAGACAGAGGGATGATTAGATATCTTTGAGACAGAGCACACTTACAACAGGTAGACAGGACAGAGATACAGTGCACTTAATCACTCTTCCATACAATACATTATTCTACTAACCTCTCTTCATCTATCTATACATCCTACTCTCCCTTGGTGAATTATTCATAAATGCATCTGAATTCTCGCGCATGCATTCATCCGTGAACTCTTCTCCTACCTACTCTTATTACTCTTATTACTCTTACTCTTATTAGGTACTCTTTGGCTAATGTGAAGGACCTTTGGTGAATTTAGTGAAAGGATTCGGCCTCTAAAAAGGGTGCACGGGTAAGGGTATGGGGGTCTCATTAGCGTCCTGTAGTTACCGCTTGAACAAAAGGCGCTACTACAAACTCGATTCCTAAAACCTGCCCAAGTAGATCTCAATCACTTTCAATACATTGAACAACTGCATCCAAAAGGAAATTTCTCCCTCTTATAACAAAGTTGTCTTGTCAACATTGACAACATAATACTGCAACACTGACAACCATATAATATACTGAAAGCTCCATTCACCACCATTTCAATATTACAAGAAGAAACGCTGGACGTTGTTGTGCGACGGCAACTCGGTCTTTGTTGATCCCCTGGTTTGCGACCTCGAACAACCTCGAATCTCCGACTGTCTATAACGAATAGATCAGGTGGAGTTCTTACTCACTCCAGCCCAGCCTTTACTTTGTATGTGATTGCACTTTTTTATACTTTCTGCATTCAACGAGTAACAATTAAATGCTAATATTTATGAATACAGTCATTTTTGTCTTCTCTTTCAACGATACCCCGCGGCTTTCGATCTGCTTGTTCCCTTTCAGAATCTTGCATACATTGTTCTCTAAGTTGTAATTCTGCCTTCTCATCAAAATGGCTTCACAAAATAGGTATGTGATTTCCCATTTCTTGTTCACTTGCACAGAGCAGCTAGTTGGAACAATTCCAACTCTACATATGTATCGGAGTTTGGGTTTGGACAATTCTCATTTGCCCTTTCGAGGATCTTTTATATGTTTTTGCAGCTGCTGTTGGATGATGGTCTTCACTCACTTCCTTTGTGGATCCGTACAAGAATAAAGCTAATGAATAATTTATCAGCATTTACACACCAGGTCAATTCATGAACCCGGGACCCGCGCCTCGACCTCCTGCTGGCCCTCGACTAAATTACACTCCTACTACCGCGAATATTCCAGGAAATGTGTCTGCCCCTAACATTTCCCAGTTAAGCATCAATTCTCCAATCACCAGAACCGCCACATCGACATACTCTGGCTCGACCGTCTCTCTTCCTTTAGCTCGACAACAGACCAATATGGATGGACAAGGAGGAGTCGCAGTGATCAAGGAGGGATGGGCTTCAGTCAAGGAAGGCAAGAACTTCATCAGTCCTTGGAAGAATAAGTGGCTTATCCTCCGAAAGGAGGCACTCGATTTTCACAAGACTGAAGGTGGTAAAGTTGCCTATCAAATTGTACTCAAGGATGTTCTCGGAGTTTCAAGAGTTGAGGCGGCGGGAACTATCTTCGAAATCAGGAGAACCATGAACGGCTCATCAAACAACCCAGGAGATGATGACAGTACTGGGAGGACTCTCCAGATCAAAGTGAAGAGTGACGACGATTTGTACGAATGGATTGACTTCATCTATGCCCGTTGCCCTGGAATGGGCGGTGTCAGCAACCCAACTAATTTCAGTCATTCTGTCCATGTCGGTTTCGATCCCAATACTGGAGAGTTTGTCGGATTGCCTGCAGAGTGGTCAAAATTGCTTAACTCTTCGGCTATCACCAAGGAAGATTATGAGAGAAACCCTCAGGCTGTTTTTGAAGTTTTGGAATTTTACTCTGACATCACCAAGCGTCAACAAAATCCCCAGCAATTTTCGAGTTTGACCCCTACACCATCTGTCGCTCAAAATCAAAACAAGCAACTTGGTTATATGCCAGGTAATTCCATAGCACCCCCCAGGCCTCTTCAACCCCAACAGCAGCCAAGCAACAATGGTTACGGTTCGCCACAGCAGCAACCGCAGCAACAGCAAAGAAGACCCACACCCCCAGAGCAAAGTCAGCAGCGCAATCAAATGCAACAAATGGCATCAAACTATGTTACTCCTGATCAGCGTGAGGAACAGAGACAGATGCAACTGGCTGCGCAAAGACAGCGAGAATTTGAGATCGCCGAACAGAACCGACTGGATATGGAGAATTACAACGCATCAATTCCTCAAACTCGCACGCCAATGGCCAAACAGGAGATTGGTGGCGGTGGTTATTCGAGCAGTCCATCCCAAGACCGCTACAACCCGACTAGGGTGGCACCTTCTGCCCCTCGTCCACAGCAAGGACAACAAACCGCTGCCCAAAGACCAGCCCAGAGACAAGCTCCGTCTGCGCCAACCTCGAATGGCCCAGCCAGACCACCACTTACCACTCAGCAAAGCTCTTCTTCCATGAGAGACCAAAATGGATCCGAGAGACAAGATCCTCGATATCAAAATGGTCAAGCCTCAAATGCATCCCAGCAACAGCGACCAGTTCAGCAACAACAACCAGCGTCTAGGTTGCCTGCCCCAGTCAAGCCACTTAATGTTGCACCAAAACCAGCTGCTAATGGCGCTCAACAAAACGATGCGGTCAAGGCTGCAGAAGCTGCTCTTACCGCTAAACCAGCCGCTTCTGAGCGCACAAAGGATGTTAGAATGTCAACCATGTCGGAGAACGAGGTTATGGCTAAATTGAAGGAAGCTGTTTCCAAGGATGACCCCAACCTTTCTTACTCCAAGCAGAAGAAAATTGGTCAGGGTGCTTCCGGCTCTGTATATGTTGCGAAGGTCAAAGAAAACCCAGCATCTCCTGTTGCTCGCGAAGTGTTGCGTCAACAAGGCAGTAAAGCTCAAGTCGCAATTAAACAAATGGACTTGGCTCATCAACCGAGAAAGGAGTTGATTGTAAACGAGATCATGGTCATGAAGGATAGCAAGCATCGCAACATTGTCAATTTCCTCGATGCTTTCTTGAGAAACAACTATACCGAACTCTGGGTAGTTATGGAGTATATGGAGGGAGGTGCCTTGACCGACGTTATTGACAACAACTCGAACATTACTGAAGACCAAATTTCCACCATTTGCCTCGAGGTATATTTCAAATCTGATAATCTGTTCTGTGTATCTATGCTAACTTTTTGATAGACTTGTCGTGGACTCGAGCATCTTCATGCACAAAGCATCATCCATCGTGATATCAAGAGTGACAATGTTCTGCTCGATGCACGTGGTAATGTCAAGATCAGTAAGTTCATCCAAAATGTTTAAGTTTTCTTTATACTAACGTGCTTGTAGCCGATTTCGGATTCTGCGCCAAACTCACCGAATCTAAATCCAAGCGCGCCACCATGGTTGGTACTCCTTACTGGATGGCTCCTGAAGTTGTCAAGCAAAAGGAATACGGACCAAAGGTTGATATCTGGTCTCTTGGTATCATGGCTATTGAGATGATTGAATCTGAACCCCCATATCTCAACGAGGAGCCTCTTAAAGCTCTATACTTGATTGCCACAAATGGCACCCCTCGTCTCAAGAAGCCTGAAAAGCTCAGCAAAGAACTCAAGGCTTTCTTATCCGTATGTCTTTGTGTCGATATCAGAAGCAGAGCATCTGCAGATGAACTGCTGATGCACGACTTCTTAAAGCACGGTTGCGATACTGCTAGCTTAGCTAACCTCCTACATTTCCGAAAGAACGCCAAATAAACAACCGAAAACTTTACGAGAGTTAATGATACAACGTTTACGAAAAGCGAGCAATTGGTGGCATTTCGAGTTCGTATTTGGAAGCAGTTAAAGCTGATTTAATTTTATTTTGCGACATGATGCAGGTTACATCGTGGGTCATATTGTGTGGTACCTATACTATACCAAGAGCATGAATGCCCGGAGTTTCTGGGAGTTTCACATTCTGTTTACTTTGCGCGACATATCTAAGATCTAAATAATCGTGGTCGCATGTCAATGACGTATCTGGAGGCATATAAAAGCTGGGCTAAAAGGAACAAACTTCACGTTCTGCTTTTACCTACTTTGGCTTTTCGATGATCCTCCAGTTTGTGGATAGCTCGGTATCTTTGGGATCTTTCGAAAGTAGGCCTCAAAATGAGGATATACTTTACGAGAAGATGGCCGGAAAGGGCAGTAATAGGCGTCAGGTAGATTATTTGAAGAGAAATAAGAAGAGTTAAAAATATAAAAAATGCCACAATGATTGTGATTATCAAGACAGTATGATGTTACTAACTAATCCATGCGTGGTTTTGTTTTGATACCGGAATTGCTTAAATGATATGAGAGCCGTGGAGAGAGGATGTAAAAGCATAAAAACGGTCATCCCGAATCTTGATCCCCCCAAAAGCTTCTAGAACTAGACACTAGGTGCGTCGGGTAACCTTACTAGTGTTCTATCTAGTCTAGCCTCGGTCAGCCTGACAGATCTGGCCTCGTTACTGGTATATCTAGCCTTGCAAGACGCTGCCCAACAATTAAGTTTAGAACGTCAGTTCTATTGCACAAAATTGGGGAACTCTTCACACAAATTATCTTAAACATTTCAAAATCGATATCGGAAGATGGCGCCTTTAATACCGTCTGCAAAATTGACCTTGCCATATCCATTGTATGCTTGCGACTTTGATCCGATAGATTCCTCACGACTAGTAGTTGGTGGGGGCGGAGGTGCAGGAAGATCAGGTGTGGAAAATAAGATTGTAAGTCTGAGACTATGTCTTCTTGAGAGAGAGATTCATATTGGAAACTGATTTCCTCTTATGTATGTGCTAATCGCTATACTTTCTAGACCCTTTTGGACACTTCAAATCCGAACGAGCTTGTTGAAGTTGCCGAGCTAGACCTGAGTAAGGAAGAAGACAATGTCGCCAGTCTTGCAGTCGGCCAAACTCAAGGAGATACAACCTTATTATTCGCAGGAGTGAATTCCAGTCCGGCAGACTTAGCTAGAGGGACGAATGCGCACTTTCGAGTTATTGGAATAAGCCCAGTTTCAAAAGGAAAGGGAAAGGCTACAGAGCCTGTTGCGATAACAAGCAAACTATCCGAGGTTTTGAGATGCCCATTGTTTACCAATGTCGAGAGGGATTTATACCAAAGGGTCATTCGATTATCGCGACCTTATGCAGGACAAGCACAATGGGGTGCGATTGCGACTGGGTTTGCGAAAGATTCTGAAATAGTGCTTTTCCAACCTGCGCAGACTGGGCCTCCCACTTCGAGGAGTGCCATAAAGTTGGCGAAGGAGGTTGTTGACATGGATTTCATACAAACCGGAAAAGATGACTTTTTTTTCGCGTACGCCGATGAGCAAGATATATATGTTAAAAAGCTTGGCTCAATAGATGATGGGGCAGAACCTGAGTGTGTGTATATTACACCTGCTTCAAGAAGTGGGGAGCCAGTTACAATACCGTCTTTCAGATCGATGAGATGGCTAACAAAGGATTTCATCATCATGCTCACGAATATTCATAGCCAGGGAGGTGTAGTACTACAGATTCTCAGATTACCACCCAGTGGCAAAGGACAGTGCAGAATCGCGCAATCACACAGACTCCCATCCAGTGTAAAGAAGGCTACTGGACTCGCAGTTGTCAACCTTACACCACCATCGACTCCGGATGGAGAGCAGGGCTACACTCAATTCGTGATTGCGGTCGCTGGCCACGATATTTCCATTTCCCTTTTCAAAGTTGATCTCCAACACGAAGCAAATAACTATCTCGTCACACCTATCAAGCCTTTCCGAAAATTCAAGAATGTTCACCCTGGAGTGATTACAGGAATTACATTCTCATCCTTTACACCTCCCACTCAATCTGTTACTGCAAGCACTCCTCCTCAACACCTCAAACTCGCTAGTACAGGTATCAGTAATACGGTTATCGTCCACACCCTCCCACTATTCCCCGTTCCTCTATCTGTCAAAAGAGGCCAATCAAGCACACCTCGCTACGTCGTCGCTCTCCCTTCAAGCAAAGCGATTTACTCTTTTGGGGCCATCTTCTCTATGCTCCTAGCGTTGTTAGCAGCAATCCTAACGCAAAGTGTATTGGAGATCAGGGGGGTTGTGGAACCTCATTTGGGCGCCGCAAAGTATCTACCGGTGCCCTTACAGGAAGCAATTGGAAAACCATACACATTTCCGTCTAATTATCACGCACTCAATACACACATCTCCTCCGCTCCGATCTCCACAAGCCTGCCGAATACACCCTCCGCCTCTACCCCGGGCTTCTTCGCGTCCCTCCGTTCCCCCTCCCCTAATTCCGCTCCTTCTAAGCTCTACCTCCACCATGGAGTTCCTGTCCCAGACGTTGAAACCCAAGAAACATCCCCCGATATTACGTCGCCAGAACTTTCTTCATCTATAAAAGCAGTTCTTCACGACGAGGAAAAACATGAAGGTAAATCATGGGATGAATTGACGGCCCCGCAAAAAGAAAATTGGAAAAGAAAATTAAAGGATGCGGGACATTGGGCTGAAGATATGGGAGAGGCGATTTTCAAGGGGGTCGTTTTTGGTGAGTTGGGAGGTTTGGTAGGAGCAGCTGTTGTGCAGGCCGCGAGATAGGAGAAGTTTTCGAGAAGGAGCGATTGCGAGAAGTGGAAATTGATAGCATGAAATGACGGGACTGAAGATGATTTGGAAAGGCATTGTATGATAGTTCTGTGATGCATTGGATGTTGGATGTTGGTTGGCGAAATTGTGAGCAAACTCTTACCTTTCTTCTTATTTATTCAATGTGGTTTACGGTACGTCGTGGCGCGGTCACAGAGACGTTATGAGATATTGTAGATGGGATGGATGTAAACTACGAGACACATATATTTCATTTCTCTCATATTTAATGATAACTACATACGAAATTTTCACGGTTGAGATCGATCTGGGGAAACCATTCAAGACTTTTTGTTTTTCAACGATGATACCCCGTAACTTTTCTCTATGTTATATTCAATGCTCCTATCCGATTATTCAGATTGTCGTAAATGGTAGAAGTGCTGCTATGTGCACCTAGTTGGTTGTAGATGGTGAAGAGGGATTGATCTTGAGCGCAATGTTTACTTCCATCTATCTTGTAGACGTGTCTGTATTGATATGAACAGTCCTTGTTTCCGATCAATCATATTGGATTGTAAAAATCCCGTATGATATCGCGTGATCGCGTCATGTTTGATACCTTGAGCCTAAATCTTGTAAAGCAAGACCTTTCCGGTAACCACAAATCTAGCTGCACAGAGGAAAAAGAATCCTATGAGCAGAGACGACGCTGCGAAGAGCTGAGCATATAAATAGCGACCGTTGTCTCTTGTGATTAAGAGACCAGCGATGGGTGGACCTGTCAGCACAGCGAAACTCACGATTGTCTATCGAAGTCAGTTTTCGTTCTCATTGCTACCTAGACATGTGGATGGGGTACTCACAAAAATCATTCCCATTCTAACTCCCGCTTTCTTCAAATCCGTTGTTAAGCTACTCAATGTTGCTGGAAACATCATTTGAAGAGCATTCCCCACAACTCCATATACCACTGCCCATGCATAGAGACCTCCTCGGGATGTAACTCCAATCATTGCATACGCACATATAATGCAGGCGACGGTGACCATGAGGAGAATATTCATGGGTCCTGTATAGCGATCTGCAAGATATGCGGGGATAGTGCGACCTAGAATGCCAACACCATTAAGGATGAGAAACATGTTGAATGATTCTTTTTGGGGTATATTGATGATGTCGACCCCGAAGGAGCTCAAGTAGTAGAAAGCGAAATAGACGCCCCAAAAGACCAAGAACATTCCCATTGCAAACAAGGTGTAGGATGCTTCCTTGAAGGCAGCGAGTTCAACGATGGGACCCGTTCTACGAGGTGGAAGTCTCGGTTTCGCTAATATGTTACAGATGGTCAAACAGCCTGTAGTGAAAAAACCAAAGATTCTCATGGTCCATCCATAGCCAAGAGGTGTGATCAATTGTTGAAACATGACTGGGAAGATCAAGCCTCCCGTAGCACTACCACAGGCACATATGCCGACGGCTAACATCTTGTTCTTTGAGAAATATGTAGATGCAACTGATAGCGCTGGGCAGAACAGACACCCATTGCCAAGACCACAGCAGATTCCCTGGGCGAGGAACAATTGCCAGTACTGTGTTGATAGGGAAGCCATAAACATGCCTACCACGCTAAGTACAGTCCCGACCACTACATAGAATTAGCGTCGTGCTTTCATTTAGAGCAAGCCGTGAGGTAGTTCGGCTCTAACGAATAGTGGGAAAATATCACATGCTAGAGATGAAATGGAGAAAGGAAGAAAAATCTTTACTCACAAAAGACTGGACGAAAATAACCAGCATCGGTAAGACGACCAGTGAATGTTCCAATAAAGAATACTAGAAACACCTGGATACTCCCAATCCATGATACATCCGATGGGGAGCGACCAAGAAAATCGATATAGTACTCTTGAAAGACACCAAACGAGTTGATGAAACCCCTGGACTATAGTCAGCATAATCGTAGGTTTTCGATTGACATGAAGCACGCTCAAACTCTTCGAGGAATCAAAGGAGTAAATCACGGATACGAAAGAATAAAACCTACCAGGTGTTCATAATGATCAAATGTCCCACCAAGACTTGCGTCCACGCAACAACTCCGCCATCGGGAGGAGGACCTGGATCTTTCCAGCTCGCTGCACTCTTCGTTCGGGAAAGCACCCTCAGGCTTCTTTCTTTGATGGTCTCGGGTTTGATAATATCCTCCTCGGCTTCATTCAGAGCTTCTGGATATACTTCGAATTCTTCCTTCTCGGCCATTGTGATGAAGTTGGTTGATGGGATAGTGCCACTTGGTCACTAGAATGTACAGTATGTATACTGATTCACTTGATTATAAGAATTCTCCGATGACAAAGGTGAATAGATGAACCTGTGATACCAAATCAGTATTCCTGAAAGTAAGTTCCAGAAGAAGATTCCAACTCACTTAGCAGTTCCCCGAAAATGGCGTTTCTAGTCGAACAACTGATATTCACAATCAGACAGGCAAGTGAGAAGAACGGGAAAAGAGCCCAAGGAAATAGAAGCGTACGATTCAACAACCTCGGTGATTACATCCAAAACGGCAAAAATCATTCTTTTCTCATGCACCTATTTGAAGATTTTCCCACTGCAGGGTCGGTCCATCCAACTGTATCTTACTCAGCTCATGACAAGCATCGGCGACAACGCCAATTCCAGTAACCATCGTGCATAGGCTTTCCAATGTCCCATCCTCACTAACCATAACGCATATGCAATCTGAACAAATACTAAACAACGAGACAATGTTACCTTAGTTGATCACCCTCGCATTTCGTAAAGTCTCGATCTAGATTTTGCGATAATCACACCTTCTAATTCTTACATTGATTACCTATCCTCACATGGACTAGTGTCTCGCGTAGAGTTAGAGCACCGTCGACGATTTCTACGCTACGCACACTAGCGCTCCTCGCACAATGTTAACGTTGCAGCACGCTGCTGCGGCTACCCGGGGAAAATAAGACCCCTACAAGGATGGCATATCCCGGGAGACGATCTAGAAGTGGTCTGTATAAGGTTATGTGCGCAAGGCACGCGGCATGTACATCGGGATGGGGAACCCCTCATTGGTGGCTCGTGGCGTGCTTTTCGCGATCCAAAGCTAGCTGGTCCATGGATAGGGGTGTAGACAGGTCCAGATCGAGGCGTTTCATATTCCACCAATAGTGAGTGCGATTCAGATGCGAGAGCGAGTTCCGTGGGATAATTTTCAATAGCCGTCTATTTCGTGGATGCGATACTACCTCCTAGTGGCAAAGAGATGGTTAGAATGTCGGTGAGGCTTATGGTACCTACCTGTTACAATTCGCAAAGTCTTATTAGATATGACACATGTTGTTTGATTTTATGATCAATAGCCACTGTGTAGCACGTGCTATGCATGTTTCCAATCGGGTATAGTGCTTACGCTGCAACCCCATCCCCAACAGTTGAACGTGTGACTTTGTCCCCGCAGGCTATAATACGTGTTCAGCATTCCGCGGAGGTAAAAACTCACACACTACGTACCGTGCGACAAATTTTTTAGCAGAGAAACATCTCATCGAATTTGATTTGCAAAAAATGGCCGCGTCACAAATCATTACCCTCGCAGTCTCCCAATCTCACACGCTGTCTACCACTGCGGAGACGCTCGAGGCTTTGTCGCTACAATGTCGCAAGGCGTCCAAGCAATCTCCCTCTCCTGATTTGATACTCTTCCCCGAGGCCTATCTCGGTGGGTATCCTCGGGGAGCGGATTTCGGGGCGGTGGTCGGTTCGCGTGATCAGAAAGGTCGAGAACAGTTTTTGAATTATTTCAAAGATGCGGTGGATATGGGTGATACGCCTGAAGGGGCGGGAGAAAAATGGGTAAAGAGGGAGTTGGAGGGACAGGGGGAAGGAGGTAATCATGTTCGAAGAGGAGATGGGACGCGGGAGGAGCTGGAGTTGGTAGCGAGAGAGACGGGGATTTTTATCGTGACGGGGTTTGTGGAGAGAGCGGGAGGAACACTCTACTGTGCTGTGGTTTACGTGTGTCCGAAATTGGGAGGTGGGTGTTATATTTCTCGACGTGAAAGATTCTGCGAGAAAGAAGAAGCTAATGTGGCGATAGTAATTGGTAAAAGGAGAAAAGTGATGCCGGTGAGTCTTTCATCAGGAAGTATCTTCATGTCCCGGATAAAATCGCTTACTATATACAGACAGGAAGCGAACGCTTGGTATGGGGCCAAGGACAACCATCCTCACTCCGCGCCGTAACCACCACCATCAAAGGCGTCAAACTAACCCTAGCAGCTGCCATCTGCTGGGAGAACTACATGCCTCTCTTGCGCCACTCCCTCTACAGTCAAAACGTCAATCTCTATCTCGCCCCCACGGCCGATCATCGCGATGCCTGGACGGCGCTCATGCGAACGGTCGCGTGCGAGGGTCGATGCTTTGTCCTCAGCGCCAATCAATGCATCAAAAAACAGAACCAACCGGCGTGGGTCTACGGCGAGAAATCTGAAAGCGAGGAGTTTACATCTCGAGGAGGTTCTTGCATTGTTTCTCCGCAAGGAGAGATTTTAAAAGGACCGTTGTGGGAAGATGATGATGGGTTGATTACGGTGGAGGTTGATTTTGATGATTGTGTGAGAGGAAGATTAGATTTGGATGTTGCGGGGAGTTACTCAAGGTATGTTTGTTCTTAGAGGATGTTTTGGGACGTTTCTAACATGATTTAATAGAAATGATGCGTTTAAGTTGACGGTGACTGGACTTGATATCAGTCCTCCCCTTTGAAGGAGTGGCGAGGTACCTTGACTTACATTGAATGATCTTAACTATATACTTTGGATTGAGGTCCCTTGCAAAAGCATACAACCTAAGTAGTTAGCAGAAATACATTCAGATCAACTATCGTGCATTTGGGTACTCATATATAATTGTGACCTTTTTCTCTAGGAAATTTGAAGAGTCCATTAGCCTTAATTAGTCTTGAGTACTATCTATGTTGTAAATAGTAAGCTGTAACCAGACATCTCAGTAATTTGATGCTCCATCACATTACAAATGAACAGATACAAGAATAACCATTCCAATTGCCAACACAGTAGTCTTCATCCAAACTCTCGCTTACAACCAGACAAAATTGAAATTCTCACTGACAACAAAACGACCTATGTAACTTTATACGAAACCCTCGTCATACCCTTTGATCGCGAAATCTTCTTCACCTCAATCTTTCCCACCTGGCTACAATCATGCACATGCGTCCCACCACAAGGATAACTTCCCAAGCCCTCCATCTCCACCACTCGCGCCATGACCTCTCCTTCGGGCAACGCAAAATCATCCGTCACCCCACTACACTTCTCCCTCACCTCCTCCATCGGCCACCAATGAATCGTAACCGGTCTCGCCAATTTCACAAACTCATCTGTCTTGGCCTGAATAGCATCCTTATGCTTGCCCTCAATCGCACCCCCAAACACCACGGCCGCCGAATCCGGATAATGCGACGCCTTGGACTCCGTCAGCGGCGCGAGCACGCCCTCGCGCACGAGCGCCAGGATCGCAAGACTGAGAATATGTCCCGCGGTATGGAAGCGCGAATACAGATTTCGCTTCTCGGCATCGACGTGCTGATGCACGATTTCTCCGCTCGCGAAGGGCGGCGTTCCGACGGGGGAAAAGCGGCCGAGGTGAAGAATTTGGCTTCCGTGGGCGGGCTGACGTACGGATTTGACTTCGAAGATTGAGGTGCTCTTGCGGGGGATGTCCGAGGTGATGGTTCCGGTATCGAAGGGTTGGCCGCCGCCTTGCACGTAGAAAATGGTGGAGTCGGTGATGAGGGCATGTTCGATGTCGGAGGAGTCTTTGAGGAAGGCTTGGTCCGGGTCTGGGAGGGCGGAGACGGGGATGATGGAGAGGATTTTGGCGGGGTGGAGGAGCTTGTCTCCATCTTGTTGATAGATGAGTTTGGTTGGTTCGGACATCTAATGATTTGTCAGTGTGTGCTGGAACATCCAAGAAGGGATACGTGAGGATTTGGGGTTTAGACATACGATTTTTGAGCCACACGTGTAGTTTCTAACACTCAGTCGCTTACGGTATAGATTTGCCGAGGACAAATGCTGCAGAAGAGAATACGATCTTGTGAATCGAAACAACTGCATATGCGTTTGTCAGAGACGTGAGTGCAGGTGAGAATAGATAGTATTTATATATCCAGCTTACTTACTCAGCCAGGCACGCCTGTAACTCAAGTATGGGAGCTTGAGGACGGGGGGTAGGAACCCCTGCAAATGGCGCCATGCATATGCACCTACCCAGTTGAGGTGGCTCCATGGTCCAAGCTTTGTGGCCACAATCCATAGACGAATACCCCTGTCGATTGCACCGGTCTGTTCTATACCGGATCCCCGAATGTAGGCTTACTATAATCTGACAGCCCCATTAGTCTTAGGTACTCATCCTATCCTTGCATTGCGGCTATATGGGCCCTGTCATTTATACCCCTGGCATCACAACATTAACAACATTCCGAAAAAATGTTCTAGATCACTAGCGGTAGGTGTATCGAGCGAATTTTGAGAAGCATCGAAAGTATTGGTTCTATTGATTTGACCAACTAAAAGAAACTACAAAAGAAAAAAAACATAGGTAACCTATGTAGATACAAACAGCACCTCAAAAATAAACATTCCCCGTTTTCACCCCTGATACCCCACTACTACGTGATACTTCTAACCTCACCAAGTACTTGCTGAGCCTGTTCCCATTGATCCCGATCTCTCACATAGCAAAGATTCTGCGCCTTGATAGCACAAGGTAGAAATCGCACAGAATCAATCACATAAGTGACAGTACCACCAACCCCATTCAAAGATGCAGCAATAGCGACATCACACATGTTATGGCACGCGCTTCCCCAGTGACCAGCAATAGCTTCCCGAGTCCATTTCTGTTCCAGCTGTTGCTTCAACTCTAGAGTTTTGGTTTCCAAAGTGGCAATCTCGAGATGTCGAAGTGCGTCCATGATTATGGCAGCAGCAGGAGCTTCGCGAATCTCGAGAACCTTGTGATCGGTGCTAAGAGGCTCAAGTCCTACAAATCGACCGTGACCATATTTTCCTACTTCATTGTTGAGAAGCGCGATAGCCTGAATGAGAGGGAGCTTTTTCCCGTCAACGGAAATGAGATTTCCATTTTCGAAACCAAGTGTGAGTTCTTGGGTCGCGTGCTCTTTGTAGCGTCTGGTCCATTCGTAAGCATTCTCCGGAATAGAGAAACCCTCTGGGTCACCCAAAGGGCCATCCTCGAACTCCCGGCACCATAGATTTTCATCACCGCTAAGCTTGCGCTCAGACATGATGGATAAGCCAGCTACAGAAAGTTCTTCGGCCTTCTTCTCTCGCGAGACGACAGATTGAGGATAGGGACTCCCGAACTTTCCAGGGTAACCAAGACGTCGAATAAAGTTATTGAGTCGAGGCAAGCTATTCTGTGACAGATTGGCAGTATGGAGCAGTAAACCCGCGTTCACAGACTTAGCATAATCGGTGACCAAACGAGCAATGATCGGACGAGTGAGCGAACTGCTAATGGGGAACTGTCCCAAATACATTGCATGAGCACGGATAGCTGGCATAACACCATCTCTAACAAAAAGTTCGCGGCCATCGAGGCACTTGAACTGGGCTCCGAAGTGAGCAGCGTGCTTGGTAAGCCCATCTACATCGACATGAGCCCCAACATCTACTGCCACAGCGTGGATGTTTGTAAAGCCGAGCTCTTGGAGTCTGAGGAGCAAATATGTGCTGTCAAGACCGCCGCTGAACATGGTGACAACGGGAGTATCTCTATCGTCGAGCTTTGCAATATCTGCAAAACTTTCGATAGGTTTGCTATGTTGCATGGAGAGAGGGAGGGGAAGCACATCCTCAAAGTTCTGTGCTGGCCGCGGGAGCTTAACGCCGTTGGATTGTTTACTCTGCGTTTGTTAGTATATTGCCTTTAGGTTGGAATAGTCTACGTACCATTGTGATAGGTGATTGTATAAAAATATTGTGAAAAGCAAAGTGTCTTGAATGGATTGCGATTGAACTTTGACTATCCAAGAGATTGTTGAGAACTTCAAGTAAGATCGCAATGGCTAATTATACTATGCGGGATGACAAGTGTTCTTAGACAGCTGCTACTTCTGTTGCTAAATCGAAATGGGCACCTCGCCGATGTCTGCTGTAAATTGCACCAAATCACCTAGGTTGACGTGACTGTACCCTTTGATTGCATCGGCTTGGCCAGCCTAGATCTTTGAGGATGGCACGCTGCAGCTGCTAGGATTCATTTTTCTGTTGGCAGGAAGATGTAGCATGCTGCAGCTGATCTCGCCACCAATATTACGGCCGACAACGAAGTATCTACAGCTTCACACTTCACCGCTATCGAAATGAAAGTTTATACTCATCACATGCATAGTAGAGATCTTATGGATGGGCAGCTTACTATTCTCCTTCTTCGCTTACCCTAACATGACCTTGACCCTGAACGATTAGTGTACATTGAAAACGAGTATGCTGATCGAATCAAGTCATCACACAGAATGTAACTTTGAAGAAAGGCAAGCTATACAATCTAACTGGCGTTGATGCGAACTACGACTCTAAAAGACCCTGTCCAAAGAAACGGAGCCTCACGGGTATTATTATCCCCTCCTTTCCCCACACAATCTAGAATTAGAGAGAACGAACCGTTAGCTACATCCGAATGCGAATAACGTTACATTGAAGAAACAAAAAGATCTAGATGCCCAAAAACTTTTGAGGTGAACATAGTTTACTCTTGGCATGTTTGTCTCAAGCCACTTTATCTTAAAGTGATTCACTCCCAGCGTAAGAAGCTTAGACTGAATATTCTCAGAAGACCCTGCATCGGAGATGAAGTCTAAGCTGTCAGAGGATAAATTCGTTTTATGTCAAAGCTAGCAAGCAAATCAACTACCTGGCAATGTAGCTTATTTGTTCTTGTACGAACTAGGTCAGATCTAAGGAAACTTGAGAATTCTCTGATGACCCTGCAGATACAACTTGATGCGGTCCATACCCTTGTTATATACTAAGCTTAGCTAGCGGAATAAGTGTTTCGCAATACAACGATATCCATCGTTTACAGGCTGATTCAGATTGATAAGATCTTCATAAAATTATGGAGATAAAAATTAAGCCACCAATACCTTTGACTTATCTTGAAGCTAGTTGGTGGCGACATAAGCTCATTTGTCGCTTAATTTCATAAGCCTGGTCAGTCAGCGTGGCAAACGTGAACAAGTGAAGTTTTCCCGTATGCAAGACCCTCCGGGCCTGACTACCTAGACTGCGAGATCGCGTAACCTGGAGACAAATCATTTGTCTAACCTGCAGCACACTTCGATGTCGTGATTGTGATGTGGAGAAGAAATATGAATGAGTAAGATTTGGTTTCTAACCCCAGCTGTCGCTTAAGCGACTTTTTTTTGCAGAACCCCCGCACCCTAGGATATCACGCAATGCGACGCATCATTAGATAAGCGATCAAGGGGCTGCATGAGCTTTCTTCAATACTACCGCAGTACGAAAGAAATGCACTATTATCCAAGCCGTACATACTCTAATATAATGTTTAATTATACCCGCTCCTAGGGCTTATCGAAAGACGATTAGTGTCGAACAAAGCTTCAACACAGGAGCTAGAGCCCCTAGTTCAAAGAACGCACGTCTAGACCCTTCTGGCGGACCATAACGATCACATGATACCATGAGCAACTTGACCACTAAGCTTCGTACATTCCGTCTTGAGTAGCATCGTCTCGCCCGCCATTTATAGCCATGGTTGTAAGATCGCAATGATCGTTTGACTGCCAATCATCGTGAAGTTAACGATGCAGTCAGATCTCTACAAACGATGTGACATGATTTGACAGTCAAAGTCAAGGGAGTTGACAGTCAGAATAAGCTTGTGTGATGAAGGGAAATTCTTGATGAGAGCACTTTGGCGCTCGCAGGCGTTGACCGAAATGAACTGCGTACCTAAGGATTCTTTCCTATTTCCAATCCTGTACTGGGATATTGAAGAATGGTCTGGACATGCGCGATCCGGCACTACATGGTAGTTTCAGGAATAGACTCGTCGGACATCTGATTCATCCAACTCTGAATGGTACCATCTTGACTATTTTGATATGAAAACTGTATTCAGGAGAGAGGCGGACATGGCATGATCTGACACTGCAACTTGACTGTCATATCATATTCTCACATGGGTGAGCTCTTGGCCAGCACTGGCGATGTCTTTAGATGCGAGCGGCCATTCAAACACTTGCTGAAGCCCACCACGATCTTGCCACCCTCCAGCTATATAAGATAGTCTAAAGCTGCAACTATTTGGATTCAAAGCATCATTCCAATCCAGATCTTTATAACTCCAGACACACTCTCATCAATATCATCACACCTTCAAATCTTCAGCAATGGCTATCACTGACCCCATCGTCGTTTCAAAATCTTTGCCAACAATTTATCTCGATCTCCTCCGAGCCGAGAATGAAGCAGAAAGCAAGAAGTTACTCGACGCTTGTCGAAACTATGGGTTCTTCTATCTCGATTTGACCAGCGATCCAGAGTTATGCAAGCTCTGGGATCAAATGCTCTTAGTAATGAAGTATTACTTCGAACAGTCGCTTAAAGTTAAGATGCAGGACGCTCGAGGGGATGACAACTTTGGGTAAGTTCCCTTTCAAAGCCTTTGGATCTTCCAGATCTGTCGCTAACACTTCCCAGTTATGAAGGTATGGGTACTGAAGAAGGGCCCAAGCCAAAAACAAGAGACGGCTACGAGTCTCTCAAGGTACGGAACACTCTTCGCTCATGCCATCTCTCAGCTCAACTAACTTCTCTCTCGTAGATTTCCCGCCGAGAATTCCTCAAAGGTTCAACTGACCTTACTTCCTCGGTCCGCTTCCAATCAGATATCTTCTTCTCATTTATCAAAGACGCTCACAATATCACTCTTATGATTCTCTCGCGTCTCTCAACTCAGTTAGGCCTCACCGGCTCCAAGCGATTCGAGTCCTATCACGCCGACCCTATGGCAGGAGTGACCTCTCTTTCAACACTCGGCATGTTGCGCTATCCAAAACACGAAGAAGGCACCGAGCCCACTAGAGTAGGCCACAACAAGCACACTGACGTTGGCACTCTCACCTTCTTGCTTGCTAGACAATGGGGTCTTCAATTCCTTTCCCCGGTCACAAAACAATGGGAATTTCTCGAACCACGGGCTGGCCACGCTATCATTAATGTCGGTGATAGTCTACGCTTTCCATCTGGGGGAGAGCTAGCGAGTGTTGTGCATCGCGTCGTTCCGCTCAAGCAAAGACAAGACGTCGATCGGTATAGCATTGCGTATTTCTTGCGCCCGAACGATGATGTGAAATTCAGTGATTCAAATGGAAAGGCTTGGACGGCAAAGGAGTGGCACGATTTCAAGTTTAACGTATTCAAGAGTCCAAGTACCTTGGATGCGAATGGGCAGTTTTTGACGGGTATGATGGCGGAGAATGATAGGTTCGTGGAGCGTGATAGTAAGATTTCTGTTGCGGTATAAAATGGGTGCATTTGTTGCTTTTTGGGATTTTTTACTAGAAGTATCAGGAGTATAGGTTGAAAATTTTCATCTGCTGTTCTGAAACTAGATTTTTGGTGAATGTAGTGTGAGTCATGTGCTGTGGAATCGTCGCCGATACTTTGACTTTGGAAGAGCGTAACGCTTGACTTTGTAGTGCCTGCACTTTGCAGTATTCATGGCGTCTCGTGCCCATTGTCCCTATTGTTGATATAGCTTGCGATGCCTTGATGATTGCGCATTCCGACGTTGCCGGCGTATCATCTGGGGATGATTAGGAAGTTGATGGGCATGCCTCGTTCATCAGACATCACTGTGATGGAAAGTGTGAATAGCAAGCTCAATGGGATGATCTAAGTCGTTCTGTGAGCAGCCAGAATGAATGTTGCTTGTAGGAGTTGTAGAGCATCAGATAGATTTACTAGGTATCTCGAGGGTATCTAGCCCGGATGGTAAAGGATCAAGGATCAAGCTTGCGATAAGGATCAGATTAAGGCGGGTAACAGTGGCTAGTGAGCATACCTAGCCCGAGCTGGAGTGCCCAGGTGGGTGATGATGTGGCTGGTGAAGCTGAAGTGACCTGTGGACATGCATGAATGTATACCTATCTAAGTATATCGTCACCTCTGTTAGGTAGCTAGGCATGCTGGTTAGAATCTGAACCAGATATAATATATATCGAATCAATTTTACATATAAATGTTGATATAATTCTTTGTTTCCTCGAATAGATTTATTTAATGTTATATAAAGAATATTAGGATTTGATTAATTAATTGATATTATCTATTATCTATAATTTATAATTTATAATCTATAATCTATAATCTATAATCTATAGTCTATAATCTATAGTTTATAATCTATAATTTATAATCTATAGTCTATAGTTTATAATCTATAGTCTATAATCTATAGTCTACAGTCTATAGTCTATAATCTACAGTCTACAGTCTATAGTTTATAGTTTATAGTCTACAATCTACAGTCTATAGTCTACAATCTATAATTTATAGTCTATAGTTTATAGTTTATAGTCTATAGTCTATAATCTACAATCTACAATCTACAATCTACAATCTATAATCTATAGTCTATAGTCTACAGTTTACAATCTATAATCTACAATCTATAATTTATAATTTACAATCTATAATCTATAGTTTATAATTTACAATCTATAATCTATAATTTATAATTTACAATCTATAAACTATAATCTACAATTTATAATCTATAATTTATAATCTACAATCTATAGTTTACAGTTTACAATCTATAATTTATAGTTTATAATCTATAGTTTATAATTTACAGTTTATAATCTACAATCTACAATCTACAATCATAGTCTACAGTCTATAGTCTATAATCTACAGTCTACAATCACAATCTACAGTCTATAATCACAGTCTACAGTCTACAATCACAGTCTACCAGACCGGACATATCCGTCGCAGCCCACCAGCCCCTAGTTCCCCGTCAACTCTCCTCCCCAGTAAACTTTCATGCCCTGCCAGGCTGCCATGCCCGTCTACAACTCTATCACTCTGCCCTAAAATTTCATTATAGCGGCAACCAACACGTCCACGAGGCGCCAAGTCTTCCTTCCAGACTTCGGTTGATCCTTTCAGGTACCGTTTGAATGTCACTGGCTAATTGATGGGTACCTGCATATTTATCAATCAGCCTATTTATTATTTGTTATTGGTTATTGGTTATTTGTTACCTACCAGTACTAGGTAGGTATTTATTCACTTGTTCAATATAGGTACCTATGGTAGTATTACCCGTTTTTTCTTTCTGCCCAAGACATCTCTACTCTGTATCGTAGAGTACCTCAGTACATCAATCACATTCTCGAAAAGTCAAAGCACAAAGATTAGAGAAGAAGATAGACGGTGAACCGGAAGAAAGGGAAAATCGTCTAATGAGTGGAAATTTGTACATACTCTGTAATTCACAGCGTACAGAGGGAATCCTTCTAGATTCTTTCCAAAGGTCAAGTCAAACAAACCCCTTTCTTCATCGTCTGAGAAACACATACGCATACATCATATTATATCATATCATACATATTACGAGGGCGTGTCTTTGATGAATGCCGGGTCCGTGCGCAAGCACTTTTTCACACCAAAACTCACCCATTTTAGAATTCAATATTGAATTAATTAATATTATTGTATATTTGAAATTTGGTAAAGTAATAAATTTTTATTTAAAATTTAAT
>PQXL01000369.1:0-40744 GCA_004916875.1 Botrytis galanthina
ATAAAGTTTTATTAAATTATATTGAATATTAAAAGAGATATCAATAGGCCAAAAAAGCCATTTTTGGTGTAAAATGGTGGCCCAAAGAGGGGTGGCCCGAAAGTGGGGTATTCGACTTAGTCGGCTGTTTATAAATGCCGACTATTATAGCTTAGACAGCTCTTAGGGCCGAAGTGGAGTACTGTACGATTTGACATGGGGAAATTTTGCCGTAAATAAAGCGAATGGTAATGAAAAACAGCACAATGAAATTATGACATGCAAATATCAGGTATGGAGATCTGGAACGCAGGGAATGGTAATTTAACTGGATCGCTGATCGTTCAGGTGCTTCGGGGTCCAGCCAGAGAGGATTAGTCACCACAAATGAGAATCTTCCAACAGATAAGTCAGACCTAAAATGCCGTGGACTTCTTCCAAGTTCACACAGTGTGCTCCGGAAGCCATCAACAGAAATTCAGGAAATTCGGTGCAGACCTCCAATTAAATTTCTTTAGCTCGAAAGAGAGCATGAGCTTCTGGTGCGTATCAGATGAACTGCCGCTTGATGGCTTTGGATATATTCAACCCTGATGTTCCTTATCTATATAAAGATTCAGAGGACCAAAAGAGGCAGGATCTTTGAGGGAGTTATAGATGTTGAATGGAACCTTTTGTATAAGGGCTCTCGCATCAATAATGTTATCAATTCAGAAAAGATAGAAAGTGGTGCAAAGGACTTACTTATGTTTTAGAAACGGAACTTGCGTAACATCAAATATACCCCATTCGTTTGGATGTCGAAAAGAGGAGCGAGGCGAAGTACGAAAGACGATTCTATAACAGATCTGGTCAATCAACATTCTTCCTGCTTCGAACAACTCATGTCACAATAGGGCGCTACTCAGTGGACAACGGAGCCTTCAATGTTAAAGCTTCCTCTACTTTCTTCGCAAGTTCGATTTGAACATGACTCTCTGGAGTTGATGGAAGTTTGATGGCGTCCGTTGATAATTACGTAGGAGCAGAAGATCTGAGAACTTAAAACTACGATAGACTGAGTTTGACGAGGAAGGAGTTTCCCGTTACAATTTTGCTCTTCCATTGCGATGCCTCTTTCCTATCATGCTCACCACCGCAATAGCTCTTTCCATTATGAAGTCGAATAAATACTATGACTTAGGTTTTGGTTTTCCTACAATCTCTGTGATTCAAACACAGTATTTGACATGATAACCAGAATCAAAGTATCCAATACATCTACGCATCACTTATTCTAATACCAACAGAATTCTACCCCAAGCAATTACGTACTCTTCATTACCAAACCCCTTGCCAAGATAATCTAAAATCATCATCTACTACCGCTCACGATGGATCCTGAACGTCCAACATACTCACGGTGTCTAGTCTGTCGCAAACGCCTCACTCTGCCAGACACATCAGAGCATGGCAGCGATGTGCCAATCATACTCTGTCTCCCCGAGAAGTCACCCCGAGTACCATTCGACTACGAAAGAGAAGGTCACAACGGGATATATCTACTCAATACGTTTACAACCGATAACTATAAACAATTGAACCTACCTTCGCCCTTGTTTCTTACTGAGTCCAATTTCGAGGAATTTTGCTCCAAATTCCCGCCAATTCAGAACCCCATAGGGCTGCACAAACCTGATCCTGTAAATGGTTATGCGATGCCGGAGTTGCTGGAACCAGTACCACAAGTAGTTATTCAGACTTCAAAAATGGTCTTGAACGGATGAAATGTTTGTGCTTTGGCTTTCCTTTCTATGTATAGTATTAACAGCTTTCAGGCGTACCTCTTCCATCTCGTGTCATCGTTCCTTCGGTTGCTTTACTGGGGAACGTTTTGAACGCAGCACTAAACCACGCGTATCTCTTGTGTCGCTACAGTTAAGTTTTGGAAAGGGACATGGGAGCTTGTTGAAACCATTCGTCTTTCCAAACAAACCCTACCAGAAGTGACCAAAGGGGTGTTAGCCTATGTATTATAGAAGAGGCAGGTCGTTGTGAAAACGCTTCATGAGTCTACAATAGTCCGGAAGATTGGATTATGAGTTTGTAGGCTCAATCATTTGTATTGAGCAGTACAATTTATCTTTTTCGCACCATTGCACAAGTTACATGAATAAAACAACGTCTACTATTATTACTCCATCTATATCTCTAGATCATTAAAAAAATCATGTGAAAACCATGCCTTATACATTCCTGCCAAGAATCACTCCTACCCTCAGACTGCTTTCCTCTCTCAGGCTAATCTCTTTCCTTCTCCATCACTCCCAACTCACGCCACACCTTCACAGCCCTCTCTCACCACTACGGACCCCATCCCATTCTCCGATATGTAATATATCGAAGATAAAGACTATCATATGGCCCACTCATTCTCGCATTTGGTTCCATGGTACTACCCATATTCATGGAGTGTCTTCGTACACCTTCATTTGATTGGTTATTGCCGTATACAATTCGAAGAGGTGGAAGTCGATTTTGAGGAAATGCGTAATAGTCGCGGATGTTGGTGGGAGCTAGATGAACTCCTGTAGAAGGTCCTGGACGGTGTGGATAAGCGTATATATGATAGGGATTCATGGTTATAATTAGGTTGAAAGTACAGTAGATTTTTATTTATGTCGCAGTCAATCTTAAGCTGAAGCTCTGGCTCTTTTAGGATGCTTAGGCTTGAAGGCTTATCTTGACTTGAAAGTCTAGCAACCAGTATTGATTTGTGTGATTTTGATAACTTTCAGATGATTTTCCCAGAGCTCGAGCTGTATTTAATGATGGAAATAAAGGAGGGAGAAATGATTAGTTATGAAGCGAAGCCTTTTATAGCCAATTTCTAATGTTCTTCAATCTCATTCATCTTGAATTAGCGCAGGATGATTCATGAACATGATACTCTGCTAAACATCTTCCTATCAGCTCGTTCAGAGAATGAAATTATTGCTTAGTCTAGGTGTTTGTCCTATCAAACTGAAAGCATGATCCGAAGGCAAACTTACAGTCGTTTTCGAGGCGAGATCGCGAATCGTGGAACTTTTTCCACTGCAGAAAGCCCTTAAAAATTGCCGCAATTTGATATATGGAATATAATAATGCCCTGATATGATGATTCCTATTGAATTGATGCATTCATGGATTTCATTTAGATCCAAAGTCGAATTCTTCATTCTAAAAGATCTTCATCATTGCTTACGAAGATGTGGATGAGATTTCTATGTGTGTGAACAAGATAGAAGTGGATTTAAAAGATAATTGCATGTTTGGAACCTAAAAATCGGGAGGAGATTGCATCCTTGGTTTTAGATTCAGACCCGAATAGTTGCGTTTTGGTGTAACCACAGCCTTTCCAACGTCAGAAAACCTTACTTAACTTCCATCCGACGGAAACATGTTATTCCAGCAGCCACTGACAATATTCTCTTGGGCCAAAGTAAGGCAAATATTAAAATACTGTAAGATTGTGGTGCTGGTTCATTTTTGTGGCTGCACTACAGCCGACGTGAGCTCATGGGTAAATTGTGAAAATTGACAAATTCTTGTCGATTTTTCTTGAAACACAATATTAATTGTCAAATTATGGAACTGATCAATAAAACGACTATAAATGAAGGCATTAGACTACTGGTATCTACATACAAATGTATTCGCACATGCAAAAAGGAGAAGGTAGCTTGTGAGCCTTTGCTTGGATTTGCCATTGTAAGACCACAACTTACAGTCTTCGTTTTCGTAGCTAGCAATCTTCAGACTAATGGAGAAGCAAATTATAACATATAAGATAATACATAAAGCCACCTAGGTTTTGAACCGGGGAGTTCTAGTAGACTTCAAACGAAATCGGAGCCAAAAAAGTTGATTGCATTTTGGTTTTCCCGTGATTACCATTCAACACCGTGAGCACGTATTCCGTGCAGCTTACAAATTTTCATAACGCTTGACATGTAAGCTCGCTTGAAAGAATTTCTACCTCGTGGTGAATAAAACTACATGTTTACTGAACATATATTGGATGCATAAGCTGAGATGTCCTGTCTATCCATGTTTTAATCTGCGATGGTGGCTTCCATTGAACGGACTTAATGCACCTTGATATGACAAAGCTGTGACGGTTGTTTGGGGAGACGAGTAATCTTGCATGCCTCTGGGACAATTAAAAAGTTTATATAAAGATGCAATTTCCCAGTAAAGGAGATGAAACAAAATCCAAACAGAAATCCATCAACAGGTAGAGCTAAACAATCAATACAATGCGATTTCCCAAATCAGTACTCACCTCCATCCTCACCCCAATCAGCTTGGCCGTTGCAATCCGGCATCCTGCAACGCCACTCTTATGGGACGTCTTTCACGCTCCCGAGCTTCCCGTTGTTGACCCACCATATAACTACACCATCTCTCCTACCTCTTTTACACTCCCACATGGCCAGTCGACTGCCGTCCTCGTTGACGCTCCAGTCAACGTCGAAACCTCCCATGCACCAGCAGACTGGGTTATATTACTCACGGACATGGCGACCATTTCTTTGGGATCCCAGTTCTCCAGCAACGTTTCCCTGGTGTGATTGCTGTAGCCACTGAACGAACTATCGCACACGTAGCCGAACAATTCAGTTATGAAGAATTTGTCGAGTTCTGGTCTGCTGCATTTCTAGATCAGATACCCACCCAGGATGAAACAATCCAGCCGTTACCTCTCAATGGAAAATTTTATCTTGAGGATCACTTGCTTCAAGCTGTCGAAGTCGGACAGTCGGACACATATAACACGACGGTCTTACACGTTCCTTCTCTAGAGCTCTTACTAACTGGTGATGCCGTGTATGGAGAATGTTTCCAATATCTTGTTGAGACCAATACCGCGAAATTGAGGGCAGAGTGGATAAGAGCTGTTGATAAGATCGAGAGTTTGCGATCAAAGATTGTAGTGCCTAGTCATAAAGAGATTTGGGATGGATTTGGGACAGATCATTTTGAGAATACTGGGCAGTATATCAAAAATTGGGAGATCTTGCTTGAAGTCGTAACGAACGCCGAGGATTTGAAGAACAAGATTACCATTTTATATCCACAGAGAGTCGGGGACTGGATCTTGGGTATTAGCATTGACGAGGTGTTTCCTATCAGAATAGTGTGAAGGGAAGAAATTTCTTTCCGGCTCCTAGAATGAAGTAGACACGGAAGGATATCATCTGTCTGACATAATCAGGAAAATAGCGAGCAATATAAGATCAGCCATAATAGAAGGCCAACCTCATATCTTCGCCCAAGATATAAATAGCTCTTCGATACATTCAAACTTATTGAACATTGTCTTCTTACATTGTTTTAGTGTCATCAACGTGCTTTGTGGATGCAGCTTTTCAGCTGAGAAAACAGGCACATCATAAATCAACCCCATCCACATGATATACACGTGATGCTTTTTTTTTCCATTTCTTCATATCTTCATGCGCTCTATATCTCAAAAACTTTCAATAACTAGCTTCCCGTCTTACATTACAGCTCATCTACTAAGCCCCATGTCAGATATCAAAGCACACTTGACCCCTACCCAGTCCATGACCACGGACAGAACCCAGAATATCCAAGACCTTACCCATACATCTACATCCGTAAAACCAAATCATCGTCCCGTGCGAGTAAAGTGACCAATAAATCAGGAGACTTCGCAAATTAAACGGGTGATGGACGATGCATAACCGAATGCGCATTTGGTGGGTTGGAAGGGCCATAGGTGGGATGTTCTATAATTGGATGGTTCGGGTCATTGTGAAGAAGTGATGGGTCTGGAATTGAATCGGGGAGTGGGGCCGAGATTTGATCAGTTCTCCGTACATAGGAACGAAGATAGAGGTAGATTCATCTACATACCGGATTTGGATGGAAGAAGTGATTGATTGTGGTTTTTCGATGCTACCTAAGAGATGGGTGAAATAGTTGTGTAGCTTTGATGCGAATAGGCGAAGGTGAAAGTAAGATGCAACACTCAAATGGAGCTTCACAATTGAAACCTTCAAATCACTCTAAAATGTGGCAAGTTCATACGTCAACGTCTTTCCGGACTGTTATTTCAGATAGAGTTTGCTTCATTTTGATACTGTATGCTATTTATATATGTACAACCCTATTCTCATCCATCCATCGTGCATCCATTCATTGCGAAAATTTCATTAAAACTATGTACAAAAAAAGTTCCTCTCTAAATCAAATTATTCATGCCAAGCTAGCAGTAATGTTAGAAAGCAATGCTTCAGTAAATTGCCATAACATAGTTGAATCTTGAACATGGAAAGCAGCTCCGGTGTAGAAAGTATTTTGTTGTCCTTGAAGGGCATACAAGTCACTGTAGAAACCAGCAGCAATGGCTTCAGCTGGAACCCACAATTCAAATGGTGTATGTCTGCTGTATGCGAGGAGTTCTGGTGTGCTCTTGGTCATACCGGTGATTTGGAGTCTTTCAAGCTCACCAAACATGGCAGCACGGACTTCGGCGTCGGAGATAGAGACTGCGGAACCGTAGTAAAGATTGAAGACATCTGGGATGGCAGTAGGGCTGATGGCATAAGCAGCTGGAAGAGGTGGGAATCCGTAAGTGGTGTTATCGGCGACATTGACAACAGAGATACCGGTTGGAAGACCAGTGTTACCAAAAACACCAACGTAGTATCCGGAGTTGTTGAATTGAGAGAAAAGGGTTTTCTCCGAAGTGCTAAGATCCCATCCTGCAAGATTGTTAATCTGAGGTGTGATGCTGAAGACTAATTTTTGAGCATTGATGAACTTGTAGCCTGAAGGAGTGCTGATGAGAACTTGAACACAATCACCACTTCGGTCTACTGACACGATTGTTGCGCTCAGAAAAACGCTGTCGTCACCAATAATTTCTTGTGCCGATTCGTAGAGTAAGCTATTGTCTTGTGCAGACGTTGCCAAGAAGCCAGTGGTAAAACATTCGATGACACCGGTACCAAAGTTCTTGAGCACGTATAAAGTAGGTTTGGACAGCAGATCTCCCAGACCCTGAGCAAAGTTGAACATGAATCCAAGGAATTGATCGCCGAAATTGTATTTGATAGCGAACTCCCCAAAAGTGAGCAAAAGATCTTCTGGTACTGGGTTTGGTAAATCAAAGCCATTTTCAAGGTATGGATATTTCGCAAGTTGTTCCATGTACAGCATGAGACCACCGGTAAATTCAGCAGTCGTGAAAGTAGAATTCTCTAGACCGGTTCGGAAATCGGCATATACGCTTGACTGAACATGTTCTGTTGTGTCGGCCACTGCCAAAGTGATGTTAAGACGTGCAGCATAGTTCTTGACAAGTTCGATGTTGTGGAAGATAATAACACCATAGTCATCTGAAACTCCAGTCTTAGGATCAGTGTAGGTTTCTGTGTGGCCTCCCATGCGAGCTTTATTGTCAATGACCGCCACAGTCTTGCCAGCGTCGAGGAGACCAATTGCTGCATAGGTTCCAGAGGATCCACCACCAATCACGACCACATCTCTCTCGACATACTCAACGTTGTGGTATACAACACTGTTAATAGTGAGAGAGGAAGTAATGTTTGCTACCGCGGCAAAAGCTCCAAGCGAGAAATAGCTTGTGACAGCAGCCAAAAGCAATGGAGTAACTTTGAAGATAGCCATTTCAATGTTGATGATTGATTTTGACGCTTGAAGGAGGATATAGAGAGGAAGGAGAGAAAGAGGAATGTGAAGAAGATGAAGATGCTGTTGAAATTTGGAATGATAATCTAAGGTGACGCCAGACTTTATACATCTAGGTATCAGAACAAACGCTGAGCATGACATTGAAAGGCGTCTGTGCTTTTACATGTCATCCCACTAAGAACTTTGTGTCGTTTGTCCCTGATCGCTCATCTCAAGATCTGTGAGATACCAGATGGCAAGTAGCATGCGGTTTAGTTCTATCATATTCTCTGGATCTGATTGACCAATCAGATATCATGCATTCCGAAACCTTGCTTCAATGGAAGAATTCTGGAAGCATGTAGGACCAAATATCCCTCTAAGATCCATGATATACTCGGGTAGAGGAATTTTGAGTCGGTGATTGGCAGCGGGAAGGTTCACCGCATTGACTTTTAACCCAATGTGTGGGTTAGCCAGTGTTGATCCTGGGAGATCCTTCACGATTGAAAGAAGGCAAGCTTGCCCCGCATCGGAATCTTTATCAATAGCGTTCCATTACCATGTGGGCGGAAGGATTCACAGACATATTGAAGAAATCTTAAATTTTGGATGTAGAAAGATTTTGCGTTTGAATCCACGTGTGTTGGCGTCGTTATCCTGGCTCCGAGATGTTATCACTAGCGGGTCTTGCAACTTAGTGCACGCACCCGAAGCATAAATATGAACGATTCTACCCCCATTTCTCACGCAACAAGCTAAATTCTTACTTCACTCCAGAATTAACTCTATTTTTGGATGGTGGAGCACGCGTTAACCAGATATTTTAATTTGAACTCCATTGTTCTTCTCTTCAAACGCGTTCGGTTAATATCGATAACGTGAAGACATCTATTCCTAGCCTCTTGAACCAAAGTGGGGCACCAAGAATCATAAATGGGATATTAAGCAAAATTTGACGGCGACGTATCCTGATTGCGATCTAGATATGACTAGAAAAGTATCGTTACTTTACGAGCTTGACCTCAATTATCAACTCTAACACGATTTCAGCTCATCTTACAAACTATCCAGATTCTAAGCGCCCGGAATCTCGGGTATGGAAATCTATTCTTCGGGAGGTCTGCTTTATATCTGGCAAATGCTCGGCTGCATGTTGTTCAGTGCAATATACAACATTAACGGCGTGGATTATATGTCCAAGGGTTTTTATTTTCCTTGGGAAAAGGAAAATACTTTGTCCACAAAGTTTGTGGGAAGTACAGTTTATATGATGAACCACAGAAAAGCGTTCTGCATTTCCACCCGGTGTATCTACAGATTGGATGTTGTTATAAACTTCAGTGACGTGCTCAGCGATACCATTTGCTACACCGAAGTGTCACTGTCATACAGTGTCACATGTCAATGACCAAAAATCGCGAGAAGGGAATTTATTAAAATGGATGTTCTACTCTGATCAAAAGGATGGAGTGACATACACAATCCTTTGCCAATATTCTATACCTTCTTAGTTTGCTCTGTCTGGCCTTGTACTTCTTGTACCTGTGGGGTTCCAGGCGAGCTTGCCTCTAATATCATTTTTCGTTGATCCAACTCCTCAAATATTGCCCAGTCACCGATCTGCTCATCGAAGAATTGATCCATATCCAAGCCTTGAATCTCAGCCTCCTCTGTGACCCGCAAGTGCATTCCTGGTATGAATTTCAGGATATAGAGAAGAGCGCAAGATACGATGAATGAGTACGCTGATATCGCGGTGATTTCTGCGAACTGTTTACCCACTTGAATCCCGTTACCATCAATACCACCGGGAGCTGAAGTCACTCCGTCGAGCATACTGACTGTTTTGGAATTAGCTTAGGTATCAGGATTTCAAGGATAAAAATACATACTAGAGGATGTTGCAAATATTCCAGTCAAAAAGCTTCCCACCATTCCACCGATACCATGAAGTTTAAAGACGTCCATTCCTTCATCGATATGGAGCCATTCATTTACATTTTGCAATAGCGCGCAAACTACTGCGGTTATGAAACCAATAACTGCGGCCAGCCAAACAGAAACATATCCTGCAGCAGGAGTGATTCCGACAAGTCCGGCAATGGCCCCTTCACAGGCTCCCACGAGACTAAATCGTCCACCATGTTTGACATAGTCGACAAGCACCCATCCAAGCATTCCGGTGCATGCAGCAGTATTGGTATTAAATCCAGCAAGCATCGCTCTGACAGAAGCGTTGAGAGCACTGCCTCCATTGAATCCAAACCATCCAAACCAAATTAGGACGGTACCCAGGAATACGAGAGTAGTGTTATGTGGCCTTCCATGGGACTTTTCGCCGGTGTGCTTGCGCTTTCCTAGTACAAGAGCATATGCCAATGCAGACCACCCAGATGCGATGTGAACTGGTCCACCACCAGCAAAATCCAATGAAGGGAGCTTTTTTATTTATTAATGAATGTTGTTTACACAAAATCCGCAACCAAGGAGAAACTTACATTGTACAACCAACCATTAGAATTCCAAGTCCAACAAGCAATGGGACAATAAACAACTGTTGCCCACCAAAACCCGAATACCAAACTCGGGATAATTCTTCCTCTCTCGAAAGCACCACCAACTACAATCTGCACTGTACAGGCACAGAAAAGCAATTGATACAAACAAAACACAATTTCCGGAATCACAGCACTACCTGGCGATGGAGCAGCCATCACATTCTTGAGTCCGAAGTTCGCCATGTTGCCAATGAAAGGTCCAGCTGTACGCGAATACGCAAGTGAGTATCCCCAGAACATCCATTGAAAAGTCGTCACTGCCGCTACGAGAAGCGATTGAAATAACAAGGTAAGAGCGGATTTTCTCCGTGCAAGTCCACTATAGAGGAGTCCGATACCGGGAATGATAAGCCAGACGATGAAGCCGCAGAAAACTATATATGTGTAGTGGAATTCCAAACCAGAGTATTGGGCGTTGACGTCTACGAGTTCGGGGTCTCCGCCATTGGGGATGGAGGAGTTGAAGACGGGGGCACTCATGGTGCTGAGTGGGTGTGATCAATGTTAAGTTGAGTATGAAGAAGCTCCGCTCTGGTAAATATGTTTAGGAATTGAGACTTCATATATGAAGGGAGAGGGATCCCCAAGTATTAAGTACCCCATCCCATCTTTCACATCCCTTTAAATCCCATTCCAAGAACCCAAACTTCATCCAAGACCCTCAGTCCCTTATCATCCAGTCAAAAAACCACCTCCTCGGAAACCTATAGAAACCCTCGCATCAGCGGTCACCTTCTTGGCATTTTCTCCATCCGTCTTTTATCTCACCTTACCCAACCATGAAAAGTTTTATTCGCCTTATTTCAGATCGCCGGCACTACATTTTTTATACGATATGCTTTACGAAATTCTGATAATGATAAGCTCGGGGGTGGATGTCAGGGGTGCTGATAAGACGCTTGGCGGTCAGACATGGGGAAACTTTTGCTGGTTTGGGGATATGGGTGGGCCGAAGTTAGAGCTGTGACGGAAGTTTATATCTTTCAGATTGAATACATATATATACAAATATCAGTAAATTCGGGGAGTGATATCGTTTTGGTTTTTGAGTCGGTAAAAATGATGGTATGCTTGTGTAGTGTCATCAGCCGTTGACCGAAATGCCAAAACGAATGATGATCCGATAGAAAACATGGCTCCAGTTCCATATAATGAACAAATGCTTTTTATACAACATAGGGGCAATGACAAATCACCGCATTCTTCGCGAAATACGATGGATAATTCCCGTCAAGTGGATAAGTATGAAATAAGAATGGTTATCTCAAACAACAAATTTGTCATATATTTCTGGGCGACGGCCCAATTAAAGAAAAAGCATTGGTATCATGTCAAATCCGCAGACTGCCCAAACCCTGAACCCGAAAGAGATACTCCTCATCTCAAAGGTCCATGCTGACCCTCCCCCGCATTCTTGACTCCCTTCGCTACACGTGCTGCTCCACCTTCAATGCCCTCTCCAATATCTTTGATGCCATCGCCTACCGGTTTACCTGATACATGCTTGTTAGCTTATGTTTGTCTTTCCCTAATGATCTCCTCCTAGTATCTTTATCCCATTTCCCCTTGTTCGAGATAACTAGGAGATGGGAGAGGTGACTAAAAGTAAAAAACAAGAGAACTTGTAGATAACGAGGAAAAGTAATAGGATGACAAACCTGCATTTCCGGTAACTCCATTTACAGTCTCTCCCAATCCTCTTCCAACAGCTCCAACTACACCTCCTACTGTGTTTGTGACGCCTGAGACACCATTGCTGTTGAGTTATGTTAGTCTAGATTCTGTTCCGTAGGCGAGAAATTTTGAAGTGTTGGGTCTATAAATGAGAGTATGGTTGGGAAGGGCAAAAGAGCCGAATATAATGTGAGTGCGAGAGAGAAGAGAGGAATGGAAGGGAAAAGACGGGAAGAAGATAAACAACATACCCAACAGTGCTAGTAACCCAGGTAACACCACCCGAAACTCCTGATTTATCGTTGATAGGCATATTGTTTCCTTTGTTTCCTCGTTTGCTGATATATTTTGTTTGTGATTGAATAGACTGATTGATTTAAGATTGTAGCTTTCGATATTGATAGAAATTGATCTGCGCTCTCTGGATACACATACATTTATATACACATGCAGAGGCGACAGGAATGATGAATCTATGATCTGACGTCACAATATCGCAGGGGTCAAAACCAGATCTTCGGTTCCAGACAGGGATTTGGTTGGCCTCGTAAAAGTCATCAGGAACCATAGCCACGCTGGTGGTTTGGTTTGGTATGTTGTCAGATCTGACCAATAAGATGATACGAGGTAGGGGGTAGAATGGAAGAATGAAGGTTTGAAGAAACTCGGCTAATAGATTTGCGGGATATGTATCTATCTACCTACCTATACTAGACAAGACTCCGAACCTGCTTGGTATCATAAGCTATAAACTGAAGACAACAACCCAGGCGTTCAAAACTTTATAGTCTAGACTCCTGTCCTATGAAGAGATGTATTCTCAAAGTTCTTGTAACAGCACGGCTAATCATCACAACTTGCCTCTATGTTATCCCTTGCATCGTCTGAATATCGAGGCTCTGCTGTTAACGCTACGAGCGCTGGTCACTTCTTACCAGGAAAAGGAACAGGTTTCCATTGGATTGATTTCCCAGGTCTTTGCAATGTACTTATCTAGGACTGCACTAGCATATCCTTTGGATTGAGCATTGTCTGGAAATCCTCCTTCCGCTAGTCGCGGAGGATCTTTTTTCTATATATTTCAGTTCACACCTCGCGGGTCGTCTAACAAGTCTCTAGCGACAGCCCTGAATCCAGTATTTGCTCCTTTGACAATGCAGAATGTTCAGTCCTAGACCTCTTGAGTAGAATGAAGATCTCGAAGACTACGCAGCGAGCCTGGACCTAAAGGCATATTGCTCTTTGAGGATTTATAGATCTTTAACCTTCACTTTGCACTGGGCTCTGGAGAATATGAAGCTTCATAAAGCGATGAAATGCTCGAAATGACTTCGTTGTATGAATTGAGTTGAAGATTAAAATCGTCCCTGACCTCGGGAACTCCAGACCACCAAGCTTAGAATACCGATAATTACCCGACATCAGCCATCACACCAAGCAACGCTGAAGGTCAACGTATAAAATCTCATTGACCCTTGTAATCTCTTATCGATGCTATCAATAAGGCCAGCTTGGTATCTTTTTCGATGTTCTTTGTAAATCTAGCACAATACATAGAAATTAACGTTCCTTTGTATTGAGCAATACATTGATTTGTTTTGCAATTCTATTCTTATTAGATATTTCCCGACTACATACGCATGGTTCCTTGTAGTTTATATATTTCAATTCGTGTAGAGAAAATATCTATCTAGCTCCTTGTGAGCGCATATCTGGCGCAAAGATGTGGCTACCTTTTACCTTTTTATTCTTGTGCATACTGCAATTAGCAGTTTGCGCAGAGGACTTCTACCAAGTAGGTTCTTTTTCTGTAGCTTCTAGAAGCTTTGCGACTTTGGAGATTGAGGGGGTAGAATAAAGGCTAATTGTGTAATAGCTTCTTGGTATAGACAAGCAAGCTTCAGAAAGAGATATCAAGCGCGCATATAGGACTTTGAGCAAGAAGTATCATCCGGACAAGAACCCGTATGTGACACCTCTCGATTTAAGCTAGAATCACCACTAACGTTCTGAGCAGAGGAGACGAGACAGCCAAACAAAAGTTTGTTGAAATCGCCGAAGCTTACGAAGCCCTCTCCGTCCCTGAAACCCGCAAAATATACGATCAATATGGACACGAAGGACTAAAGCAAAGACAACAAGGAGGACAAGGTGGAGGTCACCACGACCCATTCGATATTTTTTCCAGATTCTTTGGTGGAGGCGGACATTTCGGCGGCGGCCATGGACAACGAAAAGGACCCGACATGGAAGTGCGAGTAGGGATACCCCTCCGCGACTTCTACAATGGACATACCACCGAATTTCAACTCGAGAAACAAATGATATGTGAGGAATGTGAAGGATCTGGATCTGCCGACGGTCAAGTCGATACATGTAATGTATGCCACGGCCACGGAGTCCAATTAAAGAAACATCAACTCGCGCCTGGAATATTCCAACAAGTGCAGGTAAAATGTGATCACTGTGACGGAAAAGGACAAACAATCAAGCACAAATGTCCCGTCTGCTCCGGTTCTCGCGTCATCCGCAAAGTCCAGACGCACTCGCTAGTTATCGAGCGTGGAGCCCCCAAGGGCCGAACAATAAACTATGAAAACGAAGCCGACGAATCTCCCGACTGGGTTGCCGGTGATCTTCACGTTACTTTGGTTGAGAAAGAAGCGAATCTCGAAGAAGACAGCGAACTAAAAGTTGACGGGACGTTCTTCCGTCGTAAGGGCGATAATCTTCATTGGCGCGAAATGCTCTCATTGAGAGAAGCATGGATGGGATCATGGACTCGAAATCTTACCCACTTAGACGGACACATCGTGCAACTTTCTCGCGAAAGGGGGCAAACCGTTCAACCGGGTCATGTGGAGCATGTCAAAGGAGAAGGAATGCCAAAATGGCATGAGGATGGAGATAGTGTTTATCATGATACGCAATTCGGAGATTTGGTTGTGGAGTACACAGTCGTATTGCCGGATCAGATGGACAAGGGTATGGAGAAGGATTTCTGGGCTCTATGGGAAAAGTGGAGGAAGAAGAATGGAGTCGATTTGGCAAAAGACAGTGGAAGGCCCGAGACGCCAGTCACGGGAGGAAGGGATGAACTATGATGCAGACATGTATGAATGGGGTAGAGAACAGCGAGTCGGAATTGGAGTTGGAGGAGTCCAGGTGGTCATCAAACAAAAGTGTCGGGAGTGGAAACTGATTGATTGAGTGAGTGATGCAATGCGAATGGAAATATGTATGAATAGCCCAGAGACACAGCAGCGAATTTTAGAAGTTCTTTTTGATGTTACATCATTTGTTATCTTTTATCATACCATCACATCACATCATTCCCATGTTAAGAAGAAAAGGTAAAAGTTCGTGGATCAGTCAAATATGCGCTCTCATAGATTCATTCACATTAAGAGGAGACCTACACACAAAATAGATACATGGGTAAGAGTACATGACAATAATGTCCAAGGAAAGATTAACGAAACCATTCATCTTTCCATCATAATGTACGGTGACAGGCATACAGCCAATCTGCCGACCTGCCTCCCTGCCTGCCTGTTTGCCTGTTTGCTGTCGATCAAAGGTAGGGAACGACTTCAAGGAAAAAAGATTCAAAAAATTAAGTAAACAAGGGGGAGAAATAAGAAAGGGGCATCGTTCATATTCGAAATCATCATATCCAGTCGCATCGTCTCATTATTACCTCCTCCTATTTCCCGTTTCACAAGTCCAACGATATTTCACTTCTCTTCAAATAGACGATCACGAGAAAATCGCATCACAACTCAGAGCAGAGCTAAGCGCGCAGAAATCAGATGCGCGATGGATCGGCACGCGATCGATACCACCTCTTGCGTGCACCACCGAGACCATTGCTTTGTTGACCATTGGCCGGTTGGTCGGTGACGATTGTGTGGCGGTTGCGGTGGTGGATGTATGTTCCCTTTGTGATGATGTGTTAGTACTGGGGTAGAGGGGAGAGATAGGTTTGTGGCTTTGTGGCTGGGATTATTGAACGAAGGAGTTAAGCCGGGGAGGGGGGGAGTACGTGGAGAATAGAGAGGAGAGAACGTACGAGGAGAAAAGAACCGAGGAAGAATAATGAAGCCAAGAATGTAAAAGCGACATCTGATTTCCATCTCGCACAAGCGGAGGAGCCGAAGACGCCGTACCAGTTGAATATACTGCCGCAGTCGAGGGGTGTGATGAACTACATTTATCAATTTTGATTAGTCATGTGCAGCTATACATATTTTATGTCGTCGTAGGGAATGGGATTGTGATGGGGCAAGGAGGTAAGAGGAAGGATCGAAATCAGGAAAGATACAGCATACATCCACAAGTAAACCAAAAGCAATCATATACATAACAAACATCAAGAAATCGATCGGCCAATGAATGAAGTTCCAAGTGAACGGCAACATGAAGAATAAGGAGAAGAATAGACCCAAAGCAGCAACAACATCGGTGTAGATGAATCGTTTCTTAGACCATGATGGTTCAGCTCTGGCAGAGTGAAGATGTGAACTGGTAAGACCGACGACGATGGTACTGAAAGCAAATTGGCCGATTCGAAGGACCAAGGCTAAAATATCGGTCCCGTGCATTTTTCCAATGTTTGGGGTTCTTTTCTTCGTATTTGTGTATGTATTGATAGTTGAGTTAAGTTATCGTGAGTAAAAGCCGCTTGACTGTGGGATTGAAGAAGGAGAAAGGAAGTGAGGGGATGATATAATGTCTAGATTTATATCTCCGCACACATCACACCACTTTGACAGCCAGAAGTAAAGAAAACCAGGTCAACTCACTCGTAACATGCAGCCGACCGAGACGTACTTACGCCATTGCCATGGTTTTGCCCAATCCCTTCTTTATTTTCAAGGATCCCCTTGAAGTCCGGATTAAGTCCTCTGCCCTTTATGTCACTTTTCTATGCCCTGGCACTTGTGAGTCTTGTGTGAACGCAGGAGTAGTAGATACATATTTGAAACCAAGGAACTAGAAATTTCATGGCTATAGTGGAAGTACTGATCCATTAGCAACAGTGTTTGAAGTACCGGAAGAGTAGACGTGGGTATCTGCGGGGATTTTTCCTGGAAATACGGTTGTGGCGTTTTAGAAAAGGTACATAAGATGAAACGGCACGGGTTTTCTGCTCCGGATGCTACTTTATGTGATTGCCATGTAGGAAATTGACATAAGGTATAGTTGACAACGCACGATGATCAGTGTGTATGCCAGAAAGGCTTATTCGTTATTTAGATACATTGGTAGTTCCGTAAGCCAAGAAATATCCTCAAAATGTATTGGTAATGACTGTCAAACCACATTCAGTCCAAATCTGGAAACTTGATAGTGTAGAAAATAACCCATGCGTTATGTAGAATTCGAACAACGGTAGAGAAGATGACATGTGATGTACGAGAAAAAGAAAAATTCAGCTACCAAGCAGGCGATGAACTTAACACATCGTGTATTGGTTCTATCGATCTTTAAATTCAATGACCAAATGATCTCTCAATTCTCAAATATCTACTCGATTCCTCGAAATTGCATTTCAAATATGGCAGAAAGTTGTTGAGAAGTTGGCAGTATTGCATGATCGTGGTTAACGTCGGCCAGTAGAACGAGTTTGTTTGACGTGTGGCTGCAGTCGTGGCTGATCATTACCGAAAATTGTTTCTTGTGCAATAGATAGATATTGACTGATTGATAGTGTGGATAATAATCTGTCGTTGAAAAATGCGGAAATTTCACTGAGCATGAAAATATGTGGCGCACTAGATGTCTTTGTTCTCCGATCAAATGCACCAGGCCAAGTGGATTGAGCAGTTGAGACCCTTTCAGTGGATATTGATGACGAGAAGTACCAATTTGTTGTTTGTCTATTGAAGAGAGCTCCGAAGAACTGCATGTATAGACTCAAAGTTTAACACTGATCTTGGGTATTGTAGTGTTAGTTTTGTTGTGGAAATAAATGTGTGTTGTCGACACCCACTCCTGGTCCATTCACCGTTCTCGCTTCTGATGAATCAGCAGCTTGCAGCAACCTATACTACATAAACAGTCTTGAATAGGAACGCCAATTCAACTAAAGTCTTCCAAGGTTGTCTATTCTGTTTGTGTGTCAATTCAATTCACAATGGGTGCTACAGGAAACTTCAAAATTACCCTTCCGATTTCCGAGGAATCGGAAAGTCCTTCAAACGAAGAAATTCAACTAATTCCTGCATCGTGTGCGCAATTTCCGGGATCCTTTGCTCCGGATTTAAGGAAAGATAAACGAAAAGTATCGAAAAGTAGTGGATTCAGTGATCGGATTTGTATTTTCTTCACGGATGGATGGAGTGATGTAACGGTTTGGAAAAGTGCTGTGTGTCGCTTCCATGAACCTTTCCTTTACATACCACTGACTCTCCTTTTCCATAGTTTATAGAATTCGTAGGAACAACATGCCTATGCTATCTTTCTGCCTTTATCAGTATCGCAATTCGAAATTCTGACACTACACAAATTGCTGCGTATGTTGGCGTTACCAATATTTTTCTTTTGACACTATTCATTTGTGCACTCGCTCCAGCTTCTGGTGGTCATATGAATCCAATCATCACTTTTGCGACGGTCATCACTGGACTTACCGGATTTCCAAGAGGAATGTTGTACATAATAGGACAGACCACCGGAGCAGCACTTGCGGGTGGTTTGATCAGAGGAAGCTTAGGAGACCAGAGAACTTTAATGTGAGTTGACTCCCATTTTCAAGATTCGAGACACAAGATACCAGGTAGTGATGGACTTGCAAAGGGTTGTCAAGATTAAGAAGCTCTTCTATAAAAACGTGCGTTTAGTAGTAAGTTGACAGGCGAAAGATACAATGGAGGAGGATGTTTCCTCGAAACAACAAGCGTCAGCGAAGGACAGGCTTACTTGATCGAGTCGATTTTGACATGTATCATGCTGTAAGTCTCAGTATCTTCTTGTCTCGCCCTGATCTGACGACATAGGGTTTTATCATTTGGTACTGCTCTTGATCCCCGACAGGCGCAACTCTTTGGGCCACGCCTAGGTCCATTCATGGTTGGTTGTACATTAGGCCTTGTGTCATTTTCCAGTATTAATCTTGCACCTGGATACCCGGGAGCGGGATTGAATCCAGCGAGATGCTTTGCCTTTGCAGTTGCGAGAGGTAACTTCGCTTGTGAGTGGGATTTCTTCCCTAAGCTGAAGTAGCTGCTAATATAAACCTCAAGATCAATGGATTTGGTGGTTCGGTCCGGTCACTGGAGCTATAATCCAAAGCTCGGTCTACCATTTTGCCCCACCGTATCATAGGGAAAGGGTAGATAGAAAGCATTCGACATGATGTATAGAAAATCTGAGAATATCTTCTTTGATGAACAGTATTTAGATTATGAATCGTGGACTATCACCTAGAACAGGGACTTGTATGGAAAAGGTATGATCAGAACAGACAATGGTGCCAATGGGGTAGATCTCCCGAGGGCCAAATGTAAAATCTTATATTTCAGATCAGGACAAAACTTCGAAACTCCAAAACTTCAAAACTTGATGCCCGGCTCGAACCTTCACATGTCCAAACTAAAGTGATCTGCTTCCAAAGTTGATTGATGAAGTCTTCTTCAGGAATCAGAAATAGAACTCAAATGAGAAAACTCGTGAAAGAGTAGCTGTGAAAAACGAGTATACTCATAGAATGCATATGCAATACTTGGAGGAAGAAGAAATGATTTGAATGAAAAACGTTTGGGGAGGTCAAGATCTTTGAAGATTGGTCGAACATTGAGGACGATGATGTGAAGACGATTATACTCAAATTATACCAGAGTTTGAAGAACACAATTTTGACATTTTGCAGAAGTATCCATGAAAATAGAAGTTGGATCACAATGATGAGGGGAAGCAAGATTTAACATATCCCACTCATACCGATATATACCCGTATCATGCTCAAATGTACTACCAAATATATCGGCCAATTAAACAATGGACGATACCAATACGGCGACCATCCGAGAACTAAAATCAATCAACATCATAGATAAATATCTCCTCAAGTAACAATTCGCCATTGCGCCACATCACCGCGACAATGGCCTCCAAAATAACACCCTTCGTTTTACGATCAGCATTCAGACCAGCAAGAATAGCTTCAAGATCACAATGTCGGTTATTTGTTGCCGGTAGCAGATTATCCAGCGATTCCCTCATGGTTGTATGTCTTCCTCATGAAGCTCCGATTGTACCGTCTAGCTACTGACATGAAGTCTCACAGCATCGCGATACACCCGACAATAATGCCTCTATTCCTTTCAAATTCACACCTCAAAATGAGAAGATCATCGAAGAGATTCTCAAGAAATACCCCCCACAATACAAAAAGGCAGCCGTTATGCCGATTCTCGATCTTGGACAACGTCAACATGGATTTACTAGTTTGAGCGTTATGAACGAAGTTGCTAGATTATTGGAAATGCCTCCTATGAGAGTTTATGAAGTGGCTACCTTTTATACTATGTATAACAGAACTCCAGTGGGCAAATTCCATGTGCAAGCTTGTACTACGGTATGTTTTCTCTAAGTTGGCAGAGGAATTTCGCCTTCTTAACAAGCACTAATGTGATTCTCCGATAAATAGACTCCTTGTCAATTGGGTGGATGTGGAAGTGATGCAATCGTCAAGGCAATCGAAGGGCACCTTGGTATCAAGCCTGGCCACACCACAAAGGACGGATTATTTACCTTTGTCGAAGTCGAATGTCTGGGCGCATGTGTAAATGCCCCAATGGTTCAAATCAACGACGATTTCTACGAAGATTTGACACCCGAGTCGACCGTCACATTACTCAAGGCACTCCAATCCAGCGCCTCGGAAATTGCTAATTCGGAAGCTGGAAAGGGTGCCATTACAGGCGAAGATGGCAATGTCAAGTCTGGATCTGAAGTTGGAGAGGACGCAGGAAGAATTTATAATAAGGGAGGTGTCAAGGTACCAAGTCCAGGACCAATGAGTGGAAGGAAGACTTGTGAGAATATCAAGGGTTTGACGAATTTGACGAGTGAGCCATGGAGTAAGGAGGTTTTCAAGCCAGAATGGCAATAGGTTTTTGCACTTTGGGCATTTGTGGTGGAGCGTGGGTTGAAAATAGAGGATACAGTTTTCAGATGAGGATTCGTATGTATATATCCTTGTATCATCAAATTTTTGCATTGATATGGTTTCCATGATCGCTAGTGATGAAAGACAAATTTCTAAAAGTTCTCATATTTTTCAAGACATTCGACATAATTGTTGCCAAAAAGTTGATTGATCTCCTTCACCCCTCAGTCCAAGAATTTTCATCTTGTATTCTCAGGCCTTGATCTCTCCAATCGCATGCCCCTCGCTCCCTCCGACAATCCTGCTTTCTTCGATTTCTGGTGATCAGTCTTACTCCTTTTGCTCCCACTTCCATAATTCTTCTGACATAGTGTCTTTTGCTATATTTCTCTGCAAAATTTCTAATCGCCAAAATAATTATGCTTGATAAATCTCAATATATTGTACACAGAAGAGTATATTGTGAAGATCAAGAGGAGAGTGATGGGCGTGTATGAGATGGGACAGCCGTTGAGTGGGAATTCTGAAAGGAATGATAATATCATAAATCTGTAGAGTAGGTAGTTAGTATCGTATGCTTTTGTGATGTAGTATCGAGATTGATTTATCACTTGAGTAGTACTGGAAGTTCGTGGCTTGATTGATACACATTATTGCTAGCTAGCCCATATCTGATTCGCGGTCAGTCTACATGGTGCTTTTTAAGCTGCATAGGCTAGTGAGAAGACGTTGACTCTCTTAAGGTCAACAAAGTAGAGGTGGGTAGGAAAATCAAGGGTGGAGCGAAAGGGTCCGAAGTGCGAAAATTGTGCAGAACTCGAAGCGAAAAGAAAATTCAGTGAGAATATGGCGATAGATTGATCAGAAGAAGAGAGTGATCGATAATTGGGAAATCACCAGAACTGAATGAAGGCTTTGAACGACAGATACTAAGAAGTAATTGGGCGATGGACAAGTGAGAGAAGACGTGATGGGAATGTAAAAGTCAAAAAGACATGATCAGTATATACAACAACAATGATGGTGAAAAAGAAATGCGTACTCGGCAATTGGAACTTGGTTCTGTGAATGATATCGCCGTGGGCATGCTCGACCGTATCAGACATGGTGTATATTTCACACTTGAATGAATGAATACTACAGACGACAAGATGTGCATGATACTTACGAATCCCTTGCACTAACTATCCGACACCTTCCAGATTAGAACTCGCTGGAGTATTGTCTGACACGTCAATACAATCTTAGGTATCAACCTAGCTGACATATCCTACAGATATTTGGAAATCCCTCATAGATTACCAACAATTCCAATTCCATAGGATTCCATACCGTCAGTAATTCCACAAATGATAACCAAGGAATAGATGTCGGGTGTCGCAAGCGGATAGAGCCACGGACACCTAACACTTCTCACACATTGTTGCCCTCTTCCCCCCCGATGGAGCACTTTGTGGAATTTGTGTGAAAATCGATGAAGCGACGATGAGAAGATTTTAGATATCGGGAGGCCCCAAACTCTGTGTCTTACCGCAGAAACGATAGGGAATATGTAGCATAAGTACTTTGAACGAAAGAAATGATTCAAAGATCCATCAGAGGTTCCCTAGGGAAGTGATAACCTCGTAGTTCTGTGCTGAACGCTTGTTCTGAACTGTAGGAACAATGGAATGAAACCCTCAAGAAAATACATTCTCAGATATATTAAGATACTTCTTACATATTCGAGGATGTTTCATAGCACCTTCCGGGGCAAGATCGAACATCAATGCAATGTGTCGTCTTTGAGATTCATGGATATAAAAACAAAGTTGGATGTCGTTGTCAAAGGGGTGGATTTATGAAGGTGGGACTATCACATCGGACCTAGACACCTCGACTGACCAATCAAGCATCCACTCTTCGATATCACCCATCCTTCATCTGCACTTTTTTCCACCCAACCCATGAAGCTGACGAGTGTTTGGGCAATATAAAAAAGCTGGATTTCCCACCCACCAGTGTCCTCGTATTTTTGCCCATTATTTCTGCTTTACCCCACTTCCCTTTCTCTATTTTCCTGCTCACGATGAATACCAAGGAATATATCATAGATGTGCTTCAACACCTTTACTTCCCTGTTCAGTTCATGTTTGCCTCTGCTACATTTCTACCCGGCACCATTGTTTCCCTTCTCAGCTCCTTCAATATCGCTACTTTAAGTTCTGTCGACAAGTTCAAAGACGCATGGTTTGCACGGTTCTGGGCCGTTTATGGGCCTCGTGTCAGAGAGTCTGCAAGTACAAATGCAGAGCCTATGATTAAAGCGGCTAGAGGTGTCGTACTAGATATTGGTCCTGGAAGTGGTGAGGTATGTTTGTTCGATATTGTGATATCAATAAAAGGAAGGTGGAGGTAAATGTGTCAGTGGCTGATAGATGCTAGTGGCTACATGTTTTTGATAAATCAAAGGTCACAAAGATTTATGGTGTAGAACCAAATCGTGATCATTATGAAACTTTGAGAAGGAGAATTAAGGAGGCGGGTCTCACTGATATCTATGAGATTGCCGAATGTGGAGTTGAGGGGTTGACGGAATGGGGCATTGAAGATGACAGTGTGGACTCTGTCGTTACTATTTTGTGTCTGTGTAGTGTTGGACAACCCGAGGAAATGATTAAGGATTTGTATAAGAAGTTGAGAAAGGGGGGTATCTGGGCAGTTTATGAACATGTGATTAAGGATCAGGGACATTGGACTGACAAGTATCAATGTAAGTTCTAATCTACGGGAATGAGCCGAGCAAAACTAATTCATACTTAGCTTTGGTCAATATCGCTTGGCCTCATTTCTTGGGAGGTTGTTCCCTCAAAAGGGATACGGAGAAGTCTTTGAGAGGAGTTGGAAAATGGAGTAAGGTTGATTTGACGCATCCTGCTACGGAGGCTCCTTATGCTATCGTTCCACATATTATGGGAACGCTGGAGAAGTGATTGTCATGCTTTCAAGTATACTCCACGAGCTAGCCCCTGTGAGGATCGAGATATATGGCCATCTTCTTTAGGGAATATAGACGAGGAATGTATGCAAACCTATGAGGGAGATTGTGACGATTGAGAGGAATGTGGAATCACTGCTTAGTTGATCCGAGGTTGCAAAGCTTATATTGAGGGAAGAGGAATTTGACCTTCTGTTGTCATTGTGTTGGATGTCTAAGCTCTTTTGAAAACTCCTATTCATTGTTTTACAACACTTCTTCAAACACAGTGGAGCAGTCCACATTTCATGGAGATATAGAGAATGACCACAGCAATCAAAAGCATCGAAAGTCAGAAGATAAACCATCCTGCTGTTCTTGAGTTAGTCGTTGGCTCCAAACACAACGTTGAGAGTTATGAAATTCTTGGTTGGACTTCGATACCGAGATCTTATATATTCCATTTGCGCATCCGAATTGATGTTCTGAGACCTTTTTAGACTGACATAAATGGAAATTTGAGGAAGTTGATACAATACACTCTCCAGTCCCTTCGAAAAGAAACAGAAATATGACTTCATACGATAGTCAATGAAAATATCAAATCCATTTGTAATATACTTTTGAACCGACACCTCCAGGGCTTGTCGAAATTCTTGAGTCGGGGTTAAAAACATATCAGGCCTGAGGCATTCACGAATTTCCATGAACTTCAAGCTCTCATCACAAAACTTCTTCATTATTTATTTATAATTTTTTGGCAAAATTTAATCTATATTTCCTCGTGAATTTACGAGCGTCATACCAGATGCCTCTGCTTCTAATCATCCATCGAACATTACATCCATACCATAGACCCTGATGGCTGATCAACATGGCTCTGCTTCTACAGCAGATGCCCCACCTCCAAATCCATATTCAATGCCTATGAGCATTAATGTCGCAGACATTGTAGAGGAAGAAGAAGATGAAGATGAGTACGAATACGAATATTCTACTACAGAAAAAGAGGCAATTATTCTCAGGAGCTGTTTTTTATCATCAATTCTAATATGTGCGATAGATATTTTATATAACTCTCGATTTAACAAATCCAAATGTTCCAATCAAAAGAAAGTTGGTGAAAACGCATCCTCGTCGCAATGCTAAGAAATGGTTGAATCCTGGTCTTGGAAAACATCGAAGACATCTCGGAGACTCGACTACCATTGTAACTGATAAGGACAAATCTGTGAAAGCTAAAGGCAAGGGGAAAGGAAAAGGGAAGAAATCACCCGATGCCGAGGACGATGATGACGATGATGAAATGGCAGAACGTGAAGAAGAAGAGCTTTCAGAAGCTGAAGCTGCACCACCTGAGCAAGTACCGATAGATCACAAACCCGTCGAAGCCCCCAAGAAGTCAACTGGAGAACAATACTCGACTTTCATCGCAGATACCCAGCGTGGAGGAGAAGCTCCAGCGGCGCCCAAACCAGAAGTGCAAATATTAGGGCTGCATGAAGATCACCCGGTTGTGTCTTATGAGGGAAATATATATTACTGTCGATGGGAAGAAAATATGGGCACAGAGCTGCTCTTCACAGCACACGATCCCGCTAGTAAATTACCTATTTTGCAATCCGTATCAAACGACGTCGATTTACTAGCTGCGAGTTCAGCGCGCATAACTTCCGTCAACACCAAAGTCGAAGATAAAGATCCGGATTCCGGTGGGAAGGGTCGCAGTTACTTTTGGAGATCGGGTAATATTCGTGAGCTCAAGATACCAGTTGGTGTAGCAGCTTCTGAACAGCGGAAGAACCAAGCATTCTTTTTGCAATCCTTGATTCAAATTAAAGAATCGAGGCGTGAAAGGGATCATGTTACAGTAATGGCTCAAAGACGGAATACCAATCGACAATGGAGAGCAGTCATGAAACAAAAACAAGCAGCCGAAGTAACACGAATTCGAAAAGCTATGGCGACAGGGAAAATGAGGAAAGCGGATGGACAGCAAAGATTAGATCAGATGGCTAAGGATGCTGAGATTTTGGCCGCGGAAGATAAGTTGAGAGGCATTGGACCTGATGGGCGGAAAATAAGACATGGTGGTAGGAAGAAGACTGTAAATGCGGAAAATCAACCGATTCTCCGAAGACCTCCTGGGGGACTCACAAATTACCTGATGAATAACGCTGCTGCAGAGGATGACGATGATGAAGAAGTGGATATGGGTCTTGATAGGCCGCCTCCTAAGACTAGGAATACACGGTCATATGCCAATGCAGAAGATGAAGATTTGGAAGCGGAGGATGATGGAGAGATGGAGTATGGAGAAGAATATGAACCTGGGGAAGATGGTGAAATGGTCCCTGAAGATGAAGCTGGGTTTGAGGAAGACTATGAAATGGAATAGTTGAGGAGGTCAGATATAGTTTGAGGAGTATGTTAATATTAATTGATTGAATTTAAATCTCAATTGTTCGTTTTCAACTCCGTTCCCAGTGCGCCTTCCGAACAACTTTCCTCCTTTCTCCTGTTGTGCACTCAGCGGTGTCGATACTGGCTGCCTTTCAACCTTCAAACTTTCCTTGGCCAAATTTTTCTGATTTCCTATGAGCCGTGCAATCGCAATAACCCAATTTCTGCGCTCCTCTCTCAACCCGGAAAGTTGATGGAGGCATGGATGGTGAGCAGAAAGATGTTTCGTGTGCGTTAGGTGTTATATTGAGATTCACTGGGTATCGAGGGGCGGAATTGAAAGATCGGAAGAAGGGAGAAGGCGGGATAGGGTAGTAAGGTTGGAGTACCTACGTTTTTGTACATAGACGAGTAAGATAGCGAGCGAGGATGGATTGATTTACAAACAAGACGGTTCTCACAATGGGAGGCATGGGTTTGATTTGAGGGGGAAGTTGTGTATTCATCTGATGGATGGGGTGACTTTTTTATATACCTAGTAGTTCATATATGGAAGGAAGCGTTGTGTTGGGATGAGAACGTTCAAGTGTGGAATCAGTGCTAGTAATGGCTTTGATATAAAGGCGCTGATCTGATCGATCTTTATCGACTCAGTGTTCAATTCAAAACATCTGGAATCGATATATCGAACTCGGGAAAAGCGAGAAAAACCCCATATTTGTCCAACTAGACACTATTCGAGTGATCGTGTCAAGTGGTTGTCAAGTTGTATGTCTCAGGAATGTATGTTATCCGTGGAGGTGAATTGGGTGAGTTGCCCCACTAATTACCCCGCCGAAATAACTATTTCGAGAGCCATGCACTGAGATCACATTAACCTCGACAATTCGATATCCAAAACCTCCTCCGCTATCGGACTATGAGACGAATAGCAGAGCGTATCTAGGTGGGGATCATATGATTACCAACAAAGTACATCAGTCAATACCTGTTGTTCTCAGAGAAATACGAGATCTATACTGTAAATCAGTCTTGAACACAAGATATTGAGATGGCTTCAAGCGTTTCTGATGGAGAGACTATCAATGTCTTATTTTATGGTCTTGGAGCGTAGGTCTTTCTGTGACCTTATTGCCAAGACTTGGTATCTGAACTAATGCGGGGTCTCAGGATTGGCTCCGTTTATGCATTCATTCTTAGTCGAGTATCAAACGTACGATTGACTGTTGTAGCGAGGTCAAATTATGAGGCTGTGAAGCAGAATGTATACTTCATCCCATGTTACGAATAGCTCGTCATGAAAGCTGATATGTTTAACAGGGACTGAAACTTATCAGCCAGAATCATGGAGAGAATACATTTCATCCAGCTAACGGTAAGCTCTCATCTTTTCAACCTCATGCTCGGCACTAACATCCTATAGTCATCAGAGCACCTGACGAAGCACCAGGCCATTATGATTACATAGTTTGCTGTAACAAAGCTATTGGTCAAGAAGCTGTAGCTAAATCTCTTGCACCGGTAATGTCCGAATCAACAACTATAGTACTTATTCAAAATGGTGTCGGCAACGAAGACCCATTCCGAGCAATTTGTCCTCAAAACACCATCATTTCCTGTGTTGCGTGGACCGGCGCTATTCAAAATACACCCGGCATCGTTCATCATACCAAAAACGAAAATCTACAAATAGGAATCTTCACAAATCCGAACGTATCAACTGAGATCGAGAATAAACGGTTAGAGATCTTTTCAAATCTTTTATCGGTTGGAAAAACACCACATGAAGTTTTCTCTCCTTCCAGATTACAAACCGCACGTTGGGAAAAAGTCATCTGGAATTGTGCATGGAATTGTCTAACTACACTTACACGTCTTCATACACATGAGTGGCTCAATTCTTCTCCAGAAGCTATGAACATGACGCGAACGCTTATGGGAGAAGTAGTTGCTGTTGCAAGAAAAATGCAGGTAGATATCAAAGATGATTTGATTGACAGGCTGATGGAGAGGATACTTGGGATGCCGAGTATTGGTACGAGTATGTTGACTGATGCGTTGTGTGGGAGACAGTTGGAGTTAGATGTTATCCTTGGAGTGCCGGTTAAGAGGGGTAGGGAATTAGGGGTGGATATGAAGGTTTGTGAGACGGTTTATACGTTGCTTCAGGGAGTAGATTTGGGGTTGAGACAAGGAGGACCGAAGACTACTTGAGTTCGTGGATACGATGGGACTAGAAGGTGGACGCTTTGTAATATGTTCTAAAGAATTAGATGGAAGAGTTCATGATTTATGGTCTAGATCGGATTATAGAACTCGTACACTTGTCTACCAGAATGCTGACAATTATTTATTCGGCGTTAACTTACACCAACTATCGAAGATATGACTCGGTATCGGCGGAACTAACAGCAATACGACGGATTCCTTTAAGGTAATACACCCCAATATATCGTACAATATACATAAAATCTTATCAAATAGATCGACGTTTCAACCTGCCTATTACGGATAGCTAGATGTAAGATGCATCCGATCTGCATCTCCAGGGATCACCGGAAGTAGTGGGGTATTTCCGGCTAGGCCACCCTCTTTCAACATCACCACATCATGACATCTCGAATACTACTGATTCATGTATACCTAGGTAGGCATCAAGATATTGTACTTTCTGAATAATCATAGTGTGGGATTGGTGAATTAATGGGTATTGAAATTCAATAGTCTAGGCAGAAACTTTTACTGCTCTCCTCTAATATCCTCAGATTGTCGCCGCCCTTGATAACTCACTCGCCTTCTCAAAGCATTTGACTCTAAACACTCTACCGATACTTCCCCTTTTACCGTACCGACATATTATTGACATTCTCAAACCCGCTCAACCAAATAACACATCCTAGATATGTCCCTCCAAACTTTCCACCTCTTTTCCGCCCTTCCAAAAGAACTTCGCGATCTAGTTTGGCTTCATGCTCTTCCTCCCCCTCGTATAATAGGGGTTGAGGAAACCTGTGAATCACTCTCTCATTTTAATTTGAGGACTGCCGAGAAAGAAATCGATGATGGGGATGCTCATCCCGATTTGAAGTATTTTGGAATCGATATGATGGCGCCGATGATACAGGAATTTGTGTTGGATAATGGTTTGGATGTTGAGATTGGGGATTTGGAACCTGGAGAAGAAGCAAAGGTGCCGATGGGGAAGGGAAAGAAGAAAGAGGGAGAGGAAAGAGAGTTTGTACCACTGTATTTGAGATCGACGGAAACTCATTACCGACAAGGTATCACTCCCTCACGCCTTTCCGATCCCTTGCTCTATTCCTACTATCAAGCCACCCGCCGTGGATTCCTCTATTCTCACTCCCCTATCCCTTCTCTTCTAAAAACATGTCGTGATTCTCGCTCCTGCATGCAACGCCTCGGCTACACTCTCACATTCTCCACTCGCACCTCCCCTCCCCGCGTCTGGTTCAACTACACCCATGATATTCTCTTCCTCCGAGCCCTCGATTCGGGCATCAACGGAGGAATCATGTCCGAGCTCGTCGACGGTACCGGAACAAATATCGGACAATTTCGTCCGGCGGAATTCACACAGGTGAGACGCCTCGCGCTCGATTTCTCAAAGTGGATCAGTTGGGACGAACACTGGCAGTATGAGATCTTGCGAGTCGTGAGACTTTTCCGGAACTTGGATGAGCTGTTCTTGGTACTGAACTGCGATTGGTGGTTTCAGGATATTCGCGGGGGGTTTATCACGGGACTTCCTAAACATCCTACTTTTTCGTCTGCTTCTTCTTCCCCTAGGAATCCTTATTTCTCCCCTGATTCTGCATCCTCGCGTCCTTTTCCCATCTCTGAGCATTGGAAATCAGGAGGTGGAATAGATTGGAGTCATGGTGGTGGTACCACGTTGAAAACTCCTGCGAATTCATCGTTTCCGTGGGGATTCAGAAACGCAGAGAATGAAGGGGATTTTTGGAGAAATTATGTGACCCCTACGCCGGGGACATTTGCGCTGACGAATGATGGAAATTATCGATTCAAGATTAGGGAGTTTGAGAGGAGGGGAGAGGGGAATGGGAATGGGAGGGGGGAAAGGAAAGATTTTTTTGGGGAGTGGAAGAGAGAGGTGGAGGAGAGTTTGAGGGAGAAGTGGGAGGAGGATGGAGAGAGAGGTGGTAGGGAGTGGAAAGTGCCGAAGATACGGCTGGTTTTCTTGAGGCAGGAGGAGGGTTTGGATAATATCTAATCTGATCTGAAGTTTTCATCTGTTTGAATACCAGATGAGATATTCACTTGAATTCTCGTCTAATGAACGCTAAAATATACACCATGTAAAAACGGGATATAAGCAAATACATATCATTACGCGACTTTTCCCCCTCTGCACTCTCACATCCCTCTACCACCACAATCACAATCAATCATCCAACTGATACATCACCTACAAATCACTTCCACCCTCAACTAACAGTAAATATGGGACGCAAAAACCAGAAGCAAGCACGCAAATTCAAGCCCAAGCCACGAAGAGCAACACCAGGGGAACGAAAAGCGAGAAAAGAGACTGAGGAGAAGAAACTACAATCTGCGGCCGCAGAGGCTGCTACTGTCCGACCTGTTCCCGGTGCGAACGAGATTGGCGAAGAAGGTACGCGAGACGATGATATGGAGATGGATCCGCGTGGTACTATGGATGCAGCTAGCACAGCTAGTAATATACCATTCTTCCAAACCTTGGTATTGCGGCCAAAATGTAAGATGTCCTCTCTTATTACTCTCCCCGAAAACCAGTTGAAACCCCTTCGCCTTTCGATATCCATGGAATATCTCTCCAACGTCGACTCTTTGAGCATTATTGATCAACTGTATTTAATCATCTCCTTGTTAATTAATAGCTCTAGCCCCCGCTCCCGTTTCCGTCCCAGATCATCAAAATTCAGCTCGAAGATTACACCTCGCGCTTCGGCGTCGAGCAGCTGATGCTCGGCGTAAAGAGGCACGGCGTGAAAGGAGACGGAAAGAGTGTGCTGAGATTGTTGAGGAATTAGGAGGGTTGCTGGATTTGAAGATTGAGGACGAGAAGGGAGATGGTGGTGATGTTGGGGACGAGGAAGACGATGAAGGAAGAAGGGGAGGAGAGATGACCAAGTCTTTTTTTGGAGGTGGTGATTGGAGAGATAATAAGGATAGAGATGATGGTGATAGTGAAGGTAATGGACTAGATAAAATGACTGAAAATCAAGCGACGATGGTCTAGAGATTTCATTCTCGTGCGAGAACTTTGTGTAGTTGTATCTGGAAATGAATATTTTTTGCATCCATACTTGTCATTTTCTATCCGCTCTCCTCCCTATCTCCAATGATGTCCTCAAGTCACTTGTCATAATTACTTCAGAATTACCTAGCCTTTATGTATACACCCTCAGGTAGTTAATGAACCACCTCATAAGTAAATTTCACTTGATCATTGGTGTAGTAAAGAAGAGAAAGGAGGGAGGGAGTTGAAAGTGAGACGACATGAGGAGTCTGAACTTCGTATCTTACTCCTAGAAAGGTAGATCCTCGCTATCATGAATGAAACAGAGCAAGAATCCATAAAATCCGCACGTAGTGCAGGAACCTCGAGGTGTTCAAAATGAATATAGATTTCATCTTTCTTAATATAGTACCCATTCATCTATCCAAGAATCAGACACTCTCAATATATCTTCTAACCTCCCAATCCGTTACTGCCTCATCCCACAATCTGATTTCATGTTCTCTTGTACCACCATAATGATCTACGAATTCATCTCCAAATACTTCTCTCGCTATACTGTCCTTCTCCATGAATTTCTCTGTGGCTTCTTTGAGATTCTTCGCTAATCTAACCCCTGGATCTGCTTTTCCTCCTACATCTTGACCTTTTCCTAATGGTGGTTGTTGGATTTCCAATTTCTTTTCTACTCCTCTCCATCCTAATGCTAGAATAGCTGCTAGTACGTAGAATGGATTTGTGTCTGCACCTGGCACTCTAATTTCAAAACGTGTGGCCCCGGGTTTTGAAGTTGGAGGTGCGATTAGACGGACAGAGGCTGCACGATGCTCCAGACCCCAAGATACTGTTACTGGAGCCCAGAAATTTTCGACTAGACGTTTGTAAGAGTTGACTGTTGGTGCGAGAAGTGGCATGACATATGGAAGGCCTTCCAATACTCCAGCGAGAAAATGACGCCCCATATCCGAAAGATTCTCAATATCTTTCCATTTTGCTTCCGTATCTTTAGTTTCTCGGAAAAAGAGATTCTTGCCATCCTTGTCGACGATCGAAACATGCATGTGCCCACTATTTCCGGGAAGCCCTTGACGTGGCTTGGCCATAAAGCATGGGGTAATGCCATATTTTGTTGCCACTGATTTAACAACATATCTAACAGTGTTAGCCCCTTGTCCTTGAAATCGTAAGGAAATCTTCAAACTTACTTAAACAAGCTTGCTTTGTCTGCCATTTGTTGAATCTCTCCAAATGCCAAAGCTGCCTCAAAAACACCAGGTCCACTCTCTGTATGCCATCCTTCTATTCCACAATTGAATTGTTCGCATGCATCATATATCCCATAATAGTAATCTTGGTTGTGTACTGGTCTAGTCAAACTGTATCCAAACATTCCTTCGGTCAACGAAGGTAATGAATCGACAGGGTTTTCTCTTAGGAAGGTTGCTGTTGAAGATGTGTTTCGTTCGGAAATTGGCGCATGAGGATTGCTCGCCGGCGCTTTGAATTGGAAGAACTCGTATTCAGCTTTAATCTTGTTAGTTACGACCTCTATGAGAGTTCATAGATGCTCATACCTCCAGCCATCGCACCCAAACCATTGGCTTGTAACTTTTCCACTGCAGTCTTCAACAATCCTCTCGGGCATGCAGAAACCGGCTTTCCGGAATCCGGATCATAAAAGCTGATTAAAAAGAATGGCACATTATCTTCCCAAGGTATCCGTCTAAAACTACTCAAATCTGGAATCGCAATGATATCGTGATAACCGTTCTCGGCATTACTGATTTTCAATTCCTTGAAATATGTTTGATCATGCATATCCCAACCGAAGATGACTGAACAGAATCCGAACCCCTCCTTCGCGATACCAAGGAACTTCTTCTTGGAGACGAGCTTCCCGCGCAATATACCATCGACATCAATACCGGCCAATTTCACTTTTGTATCATTTTCGAGAAGTGCAGTGAGATTCTCGGCGGTCTTTTCATCCCATTGCTTGTGTGAAGCTATCCATTCTGGCGTATCTGGCGTATCTGGCATCTTGTTGTTGAGTAAGTCGTAAGGAGTGAATGGTACTTGTGAAGCTTGGTGTCTTTGAGAACGATTGGCAGATTGAGTTGAAGGGATATCTGGGATCTGGCTTGTTGGATGTGGAGGGAGGTTTAGATTGTTGTACACCTTAAGAGGGGGAAAAGAGTGGTGAGAGTAGGTAACCTTAAAGCAAGGAAGTTTCCCTACAATTTGCGATAAGAGATTCTGCGATAAAGCGAGGGGCTATTGTGTTTGCTGCTTTAATGTCATCATCCCTCACACGACCGTCACTTGGCGGATTTCAGGCAGTCGGTGGATGTTCGGATGGACTTTCTCGGTTAAAGTGGCAACATATCTTACCGTAAATGATTGATATGCAGCCATCTACCGAACAGCTGTGCAGTGCATCAATGCCCAGCAAATTATTCCACGAAATCATGATATGTAACGAGAATAGATAACTCCATGTATTGATCTGTTCCGAAGTGATTACACGAAGATTCGTGTACAAGGCGTATCGTTATGACTTCATTCGTCAACAGCAACGACAGCAATCACGACAGCATTGATGGTCTCCTTGAAAATCCATAGCGCCCACGATTATGATCATCTGACCATCATCTATCGTCTATCAGCTATCAGGGAATTGAAGGAATTGAGAGTCTCACTCCTCTTTACCTCGCGACAGGATGGTGCATTTCATTTAGATTCAGACTCAGACTCAGACTCAGACTCAGACTCAGACTCAGACTCTCAACTCTTCAAGACTGCTGTACCCAAGCGACCAATACCTACGTGGGGACATCAAAGCAACCAGTCAGTATGTATATATACATGTAGATATACAATGAGATGAGGTATTAGACATGCAACATCGTCCTGTGTTATATCAATTGAACCAATACCCAATATCAACATCAATATCAATATCAATACCCATACCCTACAGCCAATGGCCCATATCTCACATCATCGGAGGTTTTCTATTTCCTGATTCAGTCATTGAACCCCGGGTTTCTTGGGAGTTTGGAGAGCATTATAACAGATTTACGATTCATTCTCTTTTCCCTATCAGCTCAATCAGCTCAATCAGCTCAATCACTTCAATCTCGCTTTATCAGAAAAGCAGCGGTGAGTTTCATTTGCCCTTTATTAAACACCTGAATCGTGTTTCGGGAATCCATCCATGGATGTTCTTCGGAACGATAACGAATTCTACCACTTTGCCCTCCACTGCCCACCGAGAACGGACCAAGTGTATGAGCGTGTGTGTGTGTGTGTGCTCCGTACTTCATACCAGTGACACATCAGCATCCACATTCTCTCTCTTAAATTCAATTGTCATCATCATCACAAATAATATTTCATAACAAATCTTCTGATCATTTCGAGTGACTTCTACACTTCTACATTTCTACAAAGAGTGAATAGTTTTCAACAACTTTATTAAAACTTCTCGAGATTCTCCTTTACGACATTGTCAAACACGTCTGTATCAGGGACAAAGAGTAAGTTTCCATTTTCGTTGTGAGAGAGACAAGTAGCGTTTGTTTGTCACAAGAACATTATAAACCCAACGCTTTCTTTGGTGGAGAATTCATCGATCGCTGACAACATCTTCAATAGAACACAGTTTTCAAATCAATAATACATTCAACATGGCTGGCAGCGGAGAAGTTCCTACCATCAACAGCTTCCAGATGGGAAGACTGCATGGTAAAAATGCTATCGTTACTGGTGCTGCTGGGTGAGTCATGTTCCTTTTGTTCTGATATAGATTTTTCGGGGTGATTCGGGATTTACGGGATTTGAAAATCCAGGACGATGAGTATCGTATCTACTTTCTCTTCTTGATACTGAGTTATGCCCTTATCAAATCCTTCTGAGTGATGAGAGTTTGGGATGGCCACACACGTGACCTCTTCCATTTTTCCAAAGGGTCGAGCGACGACTATATTTGAGCCGATTGTGAAAGTGTTACATGGGAGATTCTATATCACAAAAATATCCATATCAAAAATCAAATCAATCATCAACATATACTAACACCCTCCCTAGAGGAATTGGTCTTGAAACCTGTATCCTTTTCGCCAAAGAAGGCGCCAATGTCCTCATGGCCGATATTTCCGCACCAGCACTCGAAAAGGCCGCCGCAAAACTCAGGCAACTAGTTCCATCCGCCCACAAAGTTGAGGTTAAAGTATGCGACGTCTCCAAAGAATCTGATATCGAGGCCGCAGTTGCTCATCTCGAATCTTGGGGTGGTATTGATATCATGTTCAACAATGCCGGAATTATGCATGCTGATGATGCCGACGCTATTGATACCCCTGAGAAGATTTGGGATTTGACTCAAGCTATCAACGTTAAGGGTGTTTGGTTTGGTTGCAAACATGCCGTCATTTCTATGCGTAAGAACAAGAAGAGCCGTGGTTCTATCATCAACACTGCATCTGTTGTTGCGCTCGTCGGTTCTGCTACTCCTCAATTAGCATACACAGCTTCCAAGGGAGCCGTTTTGGCTATGACTAGAGAATTGGCTATTGTTCACGCAAGAGAGGGATTCAGATTCAATGCGCTATGCCCAGCTCCATTGAACACCCCTCTTCTTCAAGATTGGTTGGGAGATGATCAACCTAAGAGACTTAGACGTGAGATCCACTTCCCAAGTGGAAGATTCGGAGAGGCTATTGAGCAAGCTCAGGCAGTTTTGTTCTTGGCTAGTGATGAGAGTAGCTTTGTCAACGGACAGGTATGTTTTTCTTCGTTTTTCTTCGTTTTTCTTCGTTTTTCTTCGTTTTTCTTTCCTTAATTCCGTCCACCGCTATTCTTTTACCATTTTCTAAGCCCCACAAACCCTCTTATCTAACATTAACCACAGGATTTCGTTGTCGACGGTGGTATGACAAAAGCCTACGTCACCCCTGAAGGACCACCTCTCGCTGCTCCATCCAACAACGCTCTTCTCAGCGAACAAGTCGATGCTATCCGTGGTACCGGCATTCCTCAATAGATTTTTTTAGTTTTCTTGAATCATCAGCTCTTTTGCTTGGATTTTTAGCGTACACTTGGTAGATTAGGCTGGATCATTTTAGATAGATATCACGCTAGAATGAATAAAGATCGATGAGTTTCGAAAGCATGTGATTTTTGGATTTGAAGGCACTATTAGTGATGTGAGTGAGTTTATATGAGGCTAGTCTTCTGAACATCGAGTGGGTTCCTGGGTTCCATAATTCATCGAGGTAGAAGGGGCGGAGAAGATGGGGAATGGAGGATGATGTTACTAACGTGGCTCGGATTCAGCAAAGGGGTTTTGCATGTGAGGAGGTAAAGAATAGCAGATGGTCGGCAATATTTAGGTTGGCACAGTGTGCTCATATATCTTCGACCGAGTATGGCATTTTTTTATTGGAACTTGACAAGTAATCTTTCCGAGTTCTGTGGGAATATATTATAGATTTCTAGTATCTCTTCTTTCTGGGCGATAGTCTTCGAAGAGAGTCTGGATTTGCTATCTATCTACTAGGTAGGTATACATAGGTACCTATCTTAATTACTTGGGATTATTCGCTGGGGTGTCTGATGTCCCATGTCGGTTTGGAGGCTTGACCTTATTTGATAATAGATGGTTGAGAGAGTTGTTAGTTCCTTGAAACTGACGACCTTGGGTTGGTAAGATTGACTTTGAGGGTTGGTAGGGCTGAGGTCTTTTATGGGTCTTTATTGTATGCTGAATTGTTGAATTGTTGAATTGTTGATCTGGTATGGGTAGGTATATAGATACTAGTGTCTGTAGTCTGTATTATGAAGATAGATGAGATCTTGGTATTAGATGGATTGTGGAATGGATTCAGGGAAGTCTGTATATCGTTTGAGGGGTTTTTGGATACTGGGAGTGATTTTTTCTTGGGAACTGGTGCCTGGTGAATTGTGTGCTGTGCTATGTAGTGCCGAAGAGGTTGGAAAGACATTGATGGTTGCCCTGCACGTATAAATCGCTTTTGGATGTTGAGAAAAGAAAGGTCGAAAATTAGAAATGAGAATCCTCAATGCTTTATGTGGATAGATGTCAAATATTGAGCCTGTGAAGATAACAGAAAATTCACGCGCGCACGGAGTGAATTGTTATTTTCGCGTGTAGGTATAGGTAGGTAGGTAAATAATCATTACAAATGACCTCGGGAGGAATCGATGATTAAATTTACAGACTCGCTTTCAATTATATGATGCAGGATACTTGCTCTTATCACAACTCTACACCCCCTCATGAATACATTCCGCACAATGACAAACGTGGCACTTCACACCCCGAGAACAAGCAAACCCAACAGAGAAATATGAACAAAGATACAGAGATGGATGACGCGATGGGGGATCTTGGCGCTGGTACGGGTGAGTTGGATACCGTGCCTGTTTTTGTTCCTCGCAAGAAAAGTAGGTCGATTCGTTCCTCGGACGTGTGAGATTGAGCTAATGATGGAATGATGGATATAGTTCGGAGCGAAGCACAGATTTTGGCGAGGAGAGAAAAAAATAGGGTGCGCATGAGGTTGAGGAGGGCAAGGAACAGGGAGAGGAGGAGGAGGAGGAGGAAGAGGGATAACGATGGGGAGGTGGAAGGAACAGTGGAGGGATTAGAGGCTGGGGGCGGGGGCGCAGATGTAGATATGGATATCGATGGTATGGAGGAAGGTGAGGAGGATAAGGGGATAGGTGGAGAGAACGAGGGCAAAGCTAGGGACGAGGGTGAGAAGCATTCTAGAGTGGATTTTATGTTTGTTGAGCTGGTGTTTCGCACTAAGATGTAGACAGACGGATAATTGATACGATGCATATATTTCAAACGTGAAATACTTAACATTCCATGTCCATTTCAGAATCTCTTTTCGATATCGAACTGGCAGGTTCTTGAAGGTGATGTAGAAGTTGTGCCAATTCTCTTTGTTACACCCAAGACCACGATTAGCTGCCTTGAGAGCTTCTGAAAATCTCACGTATGTTGTTATGTTTAAACTGGATGATTTCCGATAATGTGCTATAACAATATGCCTGTGATTTGTTTTCGTGCTGTATTTTTCAGAGGCCATAGTGGTACGATCACCTCCGTGAGGTGGTTCGTGGAATGAAGAAATGACATGCGTACTTTCCCGAGCTTTTGGCGTCAGTTCACCCTTCTCTGATTGTTCGATGGATGGAAGATTGCTATCGGATCGATGCGAAACTATAGCGAATGATAGAATGATGTGATTATGGAACTGAGATGGAAGACGGATTGGTGGTTTGTTTTTTATGCCGTTATGAAATGATGTTTGGATTTTGAAATCCATAACCATTAGACGCGTCAGTTTCAACAACTATGAGAGGAATAATAGTAAACGTATCAGTAGATTTTGGTACTACGTTGTTGTTATCATCCTTTCCAGAGACTGTGTGAGGTTAGAAAATGAAGCAAAAAGGTACTGAGATAGGTATTGTTAAGTTTTGAAGCTCAGCCAAGATATACTTCAATGCAGACCTTACTTTACTGGACGAACAATCAATCTTGAGAAGACATATGTGGATACAAATTGGTGGTGGCTGGCGAGAGGATGAAAAAATATGGGTCCTAGTGAATATTGATCGTATGCTTGTGCAAAAAAGAAAGTGTATATGAAATATGCCATCTTTCATATACCATTTTCGGCCCACTAAGGAGAGTATCTATATGTTGGATACACGAACGCTGAGACATGAGATTCGCACTGACATACGGACTTCATTTCGTATACTGACGTGTTACATGCTAGGTAACATGGTAGGAATTAAACCTACAGCTTGGTAAACCAATGCTTACCACTCCTAGAGACTCTCCTTCAGAATACAGGAATCACCCTGTAGACTGAAACCCCCCAGAACAGAACTCTAACTACGTGTGCTACCAACTACACTAGGCATGCGTCGCAGTTATCTTGTTTGTTGTAGGTAGGTGATTGTTTGGGTATATGTCTTTCTTGATTAAGCGAGTTGTAGGTAAGTACCTATCTGTCATTGATCACGAGACATGATCGAATATTAGGTACTTGATTTGCGCTTGTGTGTTAAAGAGACCAGAGTATGACTGCCCAAGAATGAAAGCATCAGACATGATGATCACCTTGATATATTTATCCATGTCCGGTCCTACCAGCCAAATCAGCTGTTCTACCGTAAACATCGGCAACTCCACAAAGAAGGTGGGAGATTATAGAACTAAAAAATTGCCAAATAAAGCATATCATTTTTGAAGTGATCATCTCCTGAATTAAACACTTAGCTGACCTCAGTCCAATCGAACCACTGCTAGAAAGATTGCTTCCGAGTTGACGATGAGGTGATGTTGCACCTCGTACCTAAATGCTCCACTTGCTTACATACTCCCCTGGAGCTTAAAGTTTCTATTATCTACATACCATTGACGGAGGGCGAAGATTCAACACCTATACATAATGCACTCTACAAACCCATAATTCTTTTCTTAGAATCTATAAAGTTAAAGTTGAATCATCGATATATCTAGCCATCCGCAGATTGCATCAATCCGTTTTCTTTGAATTATCACTTTCCAGAAGCCTGATTGCCCTCCCATTAATCTTCGATATTCTTATATAATATAAGATTGATTTTGTTAATCGAAAAATAAATAATATAAAAGAGAAAAAAGAATATTAGAGAAGGAATAGAAAGAAATCTTTTGAATATAAAAAAATGATTTTTTGAAACTTTTAGGATTTACAATTTGTTTAAAACAAATTCAAATTATCTAAAACCTTTTATTACTCAAATTAATAGGTTTTTATCTTGAATAAAATAGAAGGATTATACAAACAATAATTATATTTATATATATGAAATAATTATAGAGCTATATACAACAAAACTCAAAATGTTTTTTAAAGTATATATATTGGTATCATCATGGGGATGGTGAAGATAATATAATACTATGGTTTATACTATTGTAATATTACTTAAGGTTCTAAAAGCTAGGGCTATAATATATTTATATTATAATATTGAAATATTAATATAAATATTAATATGGTTATATAATCTCT